>CM054164.1:795369-816790 GCA_028751875.1 Rapana venosa
TTTTCATAGGGGGGTGGTTTTGTCTTGGAAGTGTTGCCATGGCTAGTTGACTTTGATTTCTGTCGTCGATCGCCCGTTCTTTGTGAGTGTAGCGCCAAGGTATTTAAAAGCGTCTACCTCCTCCAGTTGTTGGCCGTTCATGTAAATTTTAGCAGTGGCGTTGCTCGTGCTGTTCACAAGTACTTTTTTTTCTCCGAGCTCACCTCCATCCCATATGCTCCAGCTCTGTTCTCAAGTCTGGTCGTAAGATCTTGCAGCTCTGTGTTACTTCCGCCCATGAGGTCAATGTCATTGGCAAACCGCAAGTTGTTGAGGGGTCTGCCGCAATGGAGATGGTTAGAGTGGAAGTCATGGAGGGTCTCTCTCATAATGTTTTCCAAGAACAGATTAAACAGGACTGGAGATAACAGGCATCCTTGTCGGACCCCAACTGTGGTTTTGAAGTAGTCTCCGACCTGATTGTTCAGAAGGACTGCACTGCTTGCGGTGTTGTATAGTGCTTGAATGGTTTGCACTAGTCCTTCTTCAATGCCAAACATTCTGAGGACCTGCCACAGGCCTTCGTGCCATACTCTGTCGAAAGCCTTCTTGAAGTCGATGAAGTTGTGGAACAGGTCTCTCTGATGTTGAAGATGTTTTTCCATCAGGATGTGGCAGTTAAAATCTGTTCGATTGTGCTCCTGCCTGCCCTGAACCCAGCTTGTTCCTCTGCAAGGTGTTCTTCTGCCTCCTTCTTAGTCGATTCAAAATAACTTTGAGCATGATCTTGCTGGCGTGGCTGATGAGGCTGATTGTTCTATTAGTTTTGGCATTGGCGTAAATTCCCCTTCTTGGGCAGGGTATGATGAGTGAATTGTGTCCATTCTGTTGGCCACTGTTTTGTCTCCCAAATCTTCTGACAGATAGCTGTAACATGTGTGATGACTGTTTCGCCACCATGCTTGAGCAGCTCTGCTGGTATGTTGTCTGCTCCTGGGGACTTTCCTACTGGTAAACTGCGGATGGCTTCTTCCACTTCTTCCCTCAGTATAGGTAATGGCGAGGGTACTCTTGATGTTGCTGCTTCTCTTCTATTATGCTCTTGTCAGGTTGGATTGGGTAGTTGTATAGTTCTTGACAATACTCAGACCACCTGTTCAATGCAGCTGAGCTTTCTGTGAGGAGGTTTCCGGAGCTGTCTTCAATGACTGATGATTTGGTTTGAAGTGGTTTTGTGAGTTTCTTCAGGGTGTCGTATGCCTTTTTACTGTTGCCCACTTTCATGCTTTTTTCGATCTCATCACATTGATCACTGATCCACTTCTCTCTGGCCTTTAACATTGACTTCTTCACAAGGATTGTGGCCTCCGGGTATTCTTTAGGTTGAAGACTGGTTGGTTTCAGTGCTTCTTCTTGATCGAGGTCCAAGATGTCATTGGTAGCCATGGCTGGTGTTTATTCCTCTGCGCCGAGTACCTTCCTCTGTTTTTTCTCGGACCTGGGCACTTTAAGTTGTTGTGCGAGGTCCAAGTGTCTTGTCCAAGGAAGTTTATTGCCGCAAAAACGTCCGCCGTTGCTTGAAATCTCCTCGTCTTTCTGTATCTTTAGTTTGTCCGTCTTTTGAAACTGGGTTTTCAGTTGTTTGGTTTTTCTTTCAGTTTCTTTTAAACCCCCATCACAAGGTGGTGGTCGCTCCTATGTCAGCTCCAGGGTAGTTCTTGTTTGGCTCTTAAAAGCTGGGATTTGAGCAGTGGAGAGGAATGGCCGCCGCCAGGTTTACTTTTCCTGGACACCTAATGGAATGACCACTAAAGAAAACCGTGGGTTTTGCCGCCCTGGTCAACAAGGGCCGAAACTTCGTCTGCCCAGGCGAGCCCAGTGTGCTATTTTTGGAACCTTACAAAAAAGCGAGAAGGGACTAAACATCAGCGTGAGCCTTCCTTCCCGTAGTTGGCAATGAGGGTCAGTCTCAGAACTCCTTTATAAGCTTTGGTAGTTATTGGGCATTGGTAGTCTGAATCTCAGCACAGTATGAGGAGCTCGTATAGGTTTCGGATTGTCTAATAAGGTTGTTGAAGTGATTGTATTTCTAGGTGTCGTATGCTTTTACTGTTGCCCACTGATCTTACGATTCATATGGCGTTACATCTCTGCCTTATTATTAAAATTTGTTGCTCGGGTATTCATTAAGGTTGAAGCCGGTTTTCATGGCCTCTGATCTGCAGGGAAAGCCCCATTTCAATCACAGTGATTCAAGCTATCCTACAACAACGGATCACGATGATGAAGCGTTAGGAATTCTACATCAATAATGGGCATCATCGATAAGATGAACAGAAAGACATCTTGATCATCCAGGGAGACTGGACGCCAAGTAGGCGGAGACGCACATGAAAGACTGGAGCAAATTCTGGGTCCCCCGTAATGCGAACACTATGAGCGAGTGACTTTCGTACTGGATTTGCCAGCTACAAACACGGTGCTCGCATACCCTTGTGAGAACACAGGCATCCGACGCTGGACATGGCATGCACATGGATCCATCACAACCAGATTGACTACATACTGGTGCAAGCCGTTTCGTCGCATCAACAGAGCCAGACGAGGACATTCCCAGGTGGGCATGGGCGATTCATGACCTCGTGTCCTGAACTAATCCGATTGTAGCAAGATCATTAAGACATAAGCACACCAACTCAGTTCAACCTGGACACTATAGGACCCCACCAGTCGCCGATCTTTCGAAGCAAAATCCCTGTAAATTCGCACCACTGCTGGCACTTGGAAGATGCCGAAACGATGTACACATTTTAAAACATGTGATGACTGAGCTGCAGCATATTTGGCAAATCGCCGAAAATACAACCATGGGTCCACAGATGAAATCTTGAATAGTGTGACAAAAGACGAGACCTGAAGAAGAGTGAGAACACTACAGGAGCAGTTGAGTACAGAGAAGTAAACAAGAAGATCAGGAGAGACATGAGGAAGACCAAGGAGGAATGGATAGAGAAACAATGTACAGAAATCGAAGAGAGCCTGACAAAGAATAATAGCAGAAGAGCATACCAGATTGTGAAAGAGCTCACCAAACAGAAACAGGCAAGAGTCAGTAACATCCAGGACAAAGAAGGGAATTGCCTAACAGAAAAGAAGGAAATCGTTGGCAGATGGACGGAATACTGTTCCGAACTCTACAATCATCAGACACTAGGCGACCCCAGCGTACTTGCAAGCCAAGCCTCATCGAATAAAGCCAACTTCCCAATTCTACGCGAGGAAGTAGAAGTAGCAATTGATCGCTGAAGAAAGGAAAATCAGCAGGAATCGACAACATCCCAGCAGAGCTGATCCAACACGGGGGAGAAGCAGTGACAGACATCCTTACAAGTATCTGCAACAAGATCTGGCAGACCGGAGAGTGGCCTACACCATGGACCAATCACTCATCATCACTCTCCCCAAGAAAGGAAATCTCCAGCAGTGCCAAAACTACAGGACAATCAGCCTCATAATGTCATGCCAGTAAAGTCATGCTGAAAGTGATCCTGAACAGGCTGAAACCACAGCGAGAGATCATACGCCGAAGATCATGGCCGGTTTCCGCCCCAATAGAAGCACATACAGAACAGATATCACCTGAGTGTTTCTGTGAGAAATACAGCCAGCAATCAACAAGACATCTTCCACGTCTTCAATGATTGTAAGAAGGCCTTCGGATAGAGTATGGCATGGACGCTCTGTGGCCACCATGAACAAATTCACATTGGCCAGAAAAAATAAAACCCCCTTTGATTCACACCATCAAGGAACCTACTCAAAGGCCACCATGCATACTCTCGACAGGACACGTAGGGAATAGTTCCGTACCTCAGATGGTTCGACAGGATGCTGCTGTCGGCCGACACTGTTAACTTTTCCTCGAACGCAACATGACTGACGCCTTGGAAGAACAACACAGGACAGTCAGCATTGTAGGCGAACAATCACCACCTCAGTATGCCGATGACATTGACGGTCTGGCATGAAATAGAAGAGGAACTGGCCCAACTAGTGAAGCATCGACGAAATATCCTCACATACGGCCTGGAAATCAGCGCCGAGAAAACCAAGCTCATGTCAAACAGTGCCCAGCCAATCACCACATAAGATCCACTTCCACAGACGGAAAAGACCTGGAGACATTTGACCATTTTCAAGTACCTTGAGCCCATCATACGTAAGTAAGGATCGAAGACCGAAATCCTAGCAAGAGCGCACAAACAGCAGCAAAAGCAATGGCAAGACTGAAGCCTCAATAATGGAGAGACAAAACATCCCTCTCGGAACCAAGGTAAAAGTTACTAAACGCGCTAGTCACCTCATCATGCCTTTACGCAAGTGAGGCATGGACCCTGAACAGCAGACCTACAAAGGAGGATCCACGCAGTAAGAAATGAGATGCCTCAGAAGGCTACCTTGGCATCTCATCTAGGACCATGTCACCAACAATGAAGTCCTCAGAAATATCACTCAACAAGTGCGGGACTATGATGACCTACGACCACGGCGAAAAAGAGGAACGTCAGATGGTATGGGGCACGTAACACCCTCAGAAGGACTTGCAAAGACATCCTGCAAGGAACAGTCCAGGGAAAGAAAGACTACGCAACAGAAGGACGAAAGTGGGGCCGACAAACCCCAATCCGTGATTGGACGGGAAGACTTCAGTGTCACCAGGCACTCAGCCCTCGCCCGCTTAAGTGGAGCCAGCTGGTCCACCGTTGTCACCCACATGCAACGCCCCGACGACCCTGCGGTTAGGGACCAGTGAAGTGAAGTGCGGGTGTTAAGATAAAATCTATTTGTGTTTATGGATCTTGCGACCATTGCTTAATCAATCGAAAACTTTCATCAAAGCCAATAAAGTATCTTAGAGATATAGCAGAGATCCAGACTCTAAAAGGCTTTGTAAATGTATAACGCTAAATTTTTCAGCACTTTTGTATGTTTCAATGCCATAAGTACTGTCATGACTCAGTCCAAGGTTCGAATCCTCACACCCTTCATCACCCCACTTACACCTCTCCTGACTGCCAGGGTGAAGGGCTAGCACCCTGGACGGAGACTGACAAGAGGGACGTTTACCTCCACGGCCATTGTCCCCCCCCCCCCCCCCTCACTTACTTTATTTTTGTTGGCCAGTACCCTGAGCCATGCAACGGTGCTATAGGGAATATGAATAACCTCTCTGCCCCTCGCGTCTTGGGACGCCTTTGCCGCATGCATGGAACGTGAAGCACGTGCACTGGTTGGCGTTTTCCTGAAAAACCGTGTACATCACGCCTGTGTTCATTTCAGTGAGGCAGGTCTGCATCGCCTGTTTGGGATGCTGCCAGCCACGGCACTTGGCTAGGCAGCCTAGCCAACGGCAGGAGGTTAGGTACCGTGATTGGTACCGCGAAGATGTAGGCCCCACACGAGCTGCCTGAAGTAGGTAGTGTGTGGGCAAGGGTTCGAATTATTTTGCTCAGTGTAGACACTTGAAAATGTCAAACATTATTTGTTGAAGTACAAACAAATGTTTGGTTACAATGTTTTACCCACTCTGCCCACTGGGGTTTCGAACCCCCGATTTCACCACTTTCTATCTATCTGTCTGCCCATCAAAGACTCAACAACCAGTTCCCTCCATTCCTCTCTCTGTTCTGCCTTTCTCAGGGTTTTGTTGAGTTCTAGGCTTGTCCATTCGCTGATGTTATCCTCCCAGCTCTTCCTTGGTCTGCCTCTTCTTCTTCCTCCTTGGATAGTGCCTTGTAAAACTGTCTTTGCAAGTCCTTTGATCTTGTACATGCCCATGACCATTTAATTTACGCTTTTTCACGATCGTGGGAGAAAGGTTCTCCATAGGGTCCAATGTTTGCTGGATCTTTATGCACGCTTCGTTGCTTATGTGTACTTTGAAAGGAGATGCCAAGGAGTCTCCGAAAGCATCTCATCTCCCACCGCCTGTACTCTTCTCACCAATCTGCGTCTGGTTCACATGATTCACCAGGGCATACAGAAAAATGGAAATGAAACAAGGGAGCGCATTAGTTCTGATCTGGAGATAAGTGAATATTTTATATCTCTCCAGAAGGGGTATAGTTTTGACAGTGCTGTTTAATTGACTGTGCAGTCCTGCATACTACTTTCTGGCTGGATCCCAGGTCTGATACAATGGCTCCCAGGTACTTGAAGCTTTGGGAACTGTTTTTCCGACTTCTGGTCATTAACCCTGATTTCATGCTAATGCCGGTTGGTGTTATTAGTCATCAGTTTGGTCTTCTCTTGCACTGATTTCATGCGTATGTTATGGAGCCTAATTCAAGTGTTCTGATAGGCTGTCAAGCATCATTTTTTCTGATTCTGCTATTCCATCAATGTCATCTTACGAAGCGGAGGTTTGTGATCGTTCTGCCAACCAATGCTGACTGGATCTTCATGATGTTCAGTGCATTCTCCATGATTCTCTCAAGGAAGAAGTGAAAAGAGGTGGGTGAGAGTGGAACAGCTCATCCTTACTTCCAACTGTTTGTTCGCAAACACATTCTCCAATGTTGTTGTTGTAGTATCACTGCACTAGTGGCCTTCGCTGTACACTGTTGATGACACTGATCAGGTTTGTATTGAATGCTGTACAAATTCATGGTTGCCCACAAAGCATGCATGCCAACCCACTGTCAAATGCCTTCTTAAAATCGATAAAATGGAATTTTACAATTGCACAAAACTGGGACTAAATCAACATAAAACAGTGTGAAATCAAATGTATTCGAATAATCATTCAATATACTCAACGTTTTTCCCAGACTATAGGCGTTTAGTTTTCAATATAAATGTAAGCATCATCCCATATTCCCCGGGAAAATCATATTTTGTAACGTAAAAAAAAGTTGAAGTTTCACAGAAAACACTTGTCACCATTCCTGCGAAAATCCTGCAAAAGCATTGCATCAACAAAACATAACAAAATCACCAGAAAATCCATAATTGTAACGTAAATAAAAGAAAAAAAAGGGGGGGGTGGGGTTTGAAGTTTCACAGAAAACATCTTGTGTCACATTCATGTTGAAAATCTTGCAAAAAGCATTGCAACAACACAATAACACAATCACCAGAAACACTGCAAAGACATAATGAGCACCACCACCACACAGCCAACACAGGAATGGCGATGAGTCTCCTCCGACCAGAGAATGCCTCTCCTGAGACCTAAGCCAAAGTCTTTCCACCTTATTTCTACACAGACCTTAACCAACACATATCAACAGCTACCTCGCCTGAAACCACACAGAACTTTCTCTCCAAAAACAGGAACTTCAAAAGAAGCTGTTCACACCCCAGACCAACGCAGAGAGATAATCCATGATTAACATTAGCCGTCTCCAGTGAGATCTCGCAGGTGGACTTGACGCACCGCATACACAAAGAATGCCTACGCACCACCACAGACCACCCCCCCCCCCCCACCCCCCGCCAACCACACACACACACACACACCTCGGTTCGAATCACGTTCAAGGGATTTTTCCCCTAGAGTTAACATCAGTGCAAACTCCACTCTCTCCACAAGTCCTTAGGATGAAACAATAAATCGAGGTCCCGTGTGCGAACGCACGCAGAACATCTTCGCACAAACGTTAAATCATCACTACACACACACCCACACACACACACAACACAGCACTTAAAGCCCACACCCACGCACGGAACACGCAACGCCAGCGCGCGCGCGCACGCACGCACGCACGCACGCACAATGCACATGCCACTTTAGCACAAAGCTATACAAAAACTGGAATAAAATCCATGTGAACAGTGACAATCCGCCTGCCCATATCTCTCTCTCTCTCTCTCTCTCTCTCTCTCTCTCGGGGGAGTGACGGGCCTTTGATAAGTGATGCAACAGCTTTACGAGCTCTGTATAAAAAATTGGTTTTATTATTGTTCAAAGTTTCTTATCAGCTCAGTTTTGTTACAATGAAAGTATTTTGACTTCAACTTCGATTTCGGGTCTTTCTTGTTGGGTAAAGTATTGAAGTTTTCCTACATTTATATTTACGATGTGTCTGCTGCCGAACCTAACTGTTTTTCTCTGGTGGTCTTGGCTACCAAGCCTTACCTCGAAAGTTTTTATCCGTCAACATTGATTTTCGCTGATATTAATTAATAGTGGTATTCTTCCAGTTGTTATAGCACTCTTGTTATTCTTTTTTGAAGGCAAGGTTGTGTGTAGGTTGTCCAGTTCAATGGCATATTTTAGCAATTTTATGAAATTTTATGAAATCTAAACATAGTTATGACGACAGATTAGTTTCTAACGGTCATTTAGAAGAGCCTGATTGTGGACGTTTTTTATCAGTGATTTAACTACCAACTGTTGTACAAACTATCCTTAATTCCATTCTGTTATCATCTATCAATTAATACGAGAAATAAAAACTAACCGGCATGGTTTTTTGATTCATTTACAGTGTATAGGGATTTCCATGTGGCAGTTCCTGAAATTGTAAAAACAATGGTGGAAACCTGAGTCTTGAGGGCTGCATTGGAGACATCTGGTTGTAACTGAGCCACCTGTTTCAACGGCAGTCGTTAGCAGATTGTTTCAGGATTTTACTCAGGGCAGCGCTGATGATGAAGGCAGAAACATGGAACCCTCCTGCATCACTGATGCAGTTATTGGATTTGTCCTTTGTGTGGATGTGGATTTTTTGCTGAATGCTTGAATTTGGAACATACAAAAAGTTTGTGTCTGGGGGTCCATGGAGATCAAAAGGAGTCAACCTTTTGTGCCGATGTCAGAGGTGGTGGGGCAGTGACAGGGGGCTAACCAGTCATCCAGCAATCCACACGCCAGTGCTTCTCCTGGCTTTCGGCAATGCAGCACGCCGTCTTTTCCCCTCCGAAGGCTTTTGCTTAGCGGAGACCTTTGAAACCAACCTGGGCCCAACACAAGACGGACAGACAGACACAAAAGACAGAACAGACACAGTGGACAAATACCATGACGGGATGAGGTGACATGAATTGAACATGTATAATAGAAAATATACAAATACAGTTTTACGATCATAATCAACTATAATATGAATGACCTAGGGTGACATTATGAACGAACTAGACAAGTTAAGCAATCAATGTGAAGAAATCAACAGGAGGTGTGACGCGACAGGAGACAGAGCACAGACAGCTGACAGAGACGGTGAGAAGACAGGACATCAACATTCCACCACAGTTGAAGAAAGGATGAGGACAGAGAAGAGGTAACAACAACTGCTCTGACACAATCCTGAATTGAGAAAAGAAATCAAACCAGCTGAGACAGACACAAAGACAGACTAGAGGTTTACCAGAAGAGATAATTTACGTTTCGAACGGATTCCCCAACCAAGTAGATCATGAATCGAAAGACCCTGTGCACAAGCAATCATCGATGCACTGAATAGTGTAAACGGACAGAAAACTTCTACTCCAGACACATGCACGAGCACATAGGACAGGACATACATTTAATGGACATCCATAACGATAGTTGCCAAGTTTTTTGGGAGGGAGGGGACAAAATGTCAAACTGAAAGACAAGGACATAGACTAAGACTACAGAACAAAGGGATAACGACTGGCAAACGACTTGACGAGGCACCAGGCACAGATGGGGCAAGCTCGCAGGAATGGGAAGAGAACTTTTTTCCACATGGGACAGCTGGGGTCAGGCCTGGCATGCAGACTCCCCGTCCTTCGCTCAGGTGTGAAGAGTGAGGAGCACAAGCACGCCCCCCCCTGGCTCTTCCTCAAAGACCCAGTCCTCGTGGAATCTCCTCGCCACGTCAGCAGAGGGAAGAAAGGCCTCAGGATAAAGTCCCAGCGCCAAGGTACTCTGGACGTCCATCGTCACCGCTGCCTCTCATCTTCACCCTCCTCTTCACCCCCTGCTTTGCGGGTTACACGGAGGCAGCAGCAGGGTACAATGCCAGGAGTGGGTGGTGGAGATGCAGTGACAGCCACCGCGGCGTTCACCTCAGCTCTCACCAATACCAGCCACAGGGCAACACGTGACAGCCCCCCCTCCAGACCGGCAAACGGGAAGAAGGTACCTTCTGCCTGAGGGACCCCAAGGCGACTCGCCAGGCAAGTCACCTGGGAACCATCCTCTGCTTCGCAGCAAACGCGACCTGGTGACATCATGCGACAGGAGACTGCGTACAGCAGTTCCAGAAGACATAGGACAAGCTTGACCTGCCAAGTCGTTTTTAAAACGTTTTTAAATTATAATGATGAAAAATTTGCACAACACAATAAACTGAAAGATGTTTCATTTATTACACTATGTAAATAGATTTTGATTTTAATGTCTCACAGAACTTTTCTTTGAGTCCACATTTGATTCAGCTAATAATTTTTGATTATATCAATGTGTGTCTCACGGCGAAAAAACGCTCTCACCATGGCAGAATACTGGAGGAGTGTATTGTTAGTCCTAGTAAGTTTAGATAAATATTGTAAGAAGAAATTATGCTAGATTGTAATAACACAAATTGCTTTAAAGAATAAATAAGAGTTATATTAACTTAGATAAAGATGATTATCTTTGCTCATGCTTGCTATGGTTGTCTCCTAAGGAGCCCATTTTTTATGATGAAAAGAAGGTTAAAATGGTATATAATTATTTAAGTAAACACTTGTACATACTTTCGAAAAGGACACCAAGTATCTTATGATTATGGGAGACTTAAATCGAGGACAGGTCATTGAACAATCTGACCATAAGAAAATGACAAATTATATGTAGAGATCTAGACTTTGATAGTATGTATTAAAGAAGTTTGTGTGCGTGCTCGAAAGGATTGGTATAATAACATTTTTGGTAAATCATTATTAATCTATGTTTTAATGAATAGATATGGTTATTATTGAATGGCGGCTAGAGAGGGAGATAAAGAGGGTAACTATACTGTTGTATCTCCTAACGTTGCAGTGTTTATCGATTATTTTCTTGTTCGTTGTCATAATGTTATCAAGTTTAGATTAGTGCATTGAGACAGTGTTGATTCGTGCAATCTTTCAGTTAAACAACAATGGAAAGATGCCTACGATTGTAACTGAAACACACAGGATACCAGAGCAAAGAGGTGAAGAGAAAATCATATGGTCTGACAGTAATGCTGAGACATACAAAAATAGCTGAACACTGTTGAATTCTCGAAAGTATACAGAAAGCTTTTAACTCAGTGCCGACTGAAATAAAATAATACAAAGTGTAGAATATTTTGCAAATGCTTATGTGGGGCAGCTGCATGCATGTCCGAAAAGTTGGTGAGGGAAAAGGCAATGTAATGACTCGGTTTGATACAGAATCAAACAAAGAAGCAAGAAGTAACGAGGTACTCAAAGATTTCAGCGATGTCAGACAAAATCATGATAAGTTTAGAGAAAAGGGAGTTATACACTACAGCGCGAAAAAGAATATGTCAAATAAGGAAAACTAAAGAACAGAATTTGAACTGAATAAATTGGATAAACTGAAAAATTTCTCTTAACGACGCCAAACATTTTGGCTAGATAATTCGTCAGTGAATCGAAAAGCTCTTGAATCAAAAACAATACTCTAGTCAAGAATGGTATGAATCACTTCTTACAGAACCGTTTTTAAAAACAGCTCCTGAATTTAGTGTATCACAGATGGATATATATTAACGAAGAGGATGATGATTTCGAAAACCATTTGTTAAGTATCCTATCAAAGAAAATGAAGGTTTTTGCCGTATAACAGCATTTAAAACAAAAAAAAGTGCTGGTCCAGAACAAAAATAATAGGCGAAATATAAAAAAAATTTGCCAACTCAATTTGTTATTTCCTTCCCTAACTCAACTCTTCAAAGATGTTATGAAAGAGGTGCTTTCCTTGGAGTGGGCCAAGTCTATAATTATTTCCTATTTACACAAAAGGCACAGCACTAAATATCAGACAATTATCGTGGAGTACCCTCACTAGCATCGTCAGCAAAATATATACTTATATTTATGAATAAAAGGTTAACTAGATGGCTGAGAGATGAAAAACTGCTTTAAGAGAAGCAGTTTTCGAGCAAATTATAGTACTACTGATCCTATATTCAACCCCTAAATCCTATTGTTTCAAAAATACTTGCAATCAAATACAAAACTATTTGTGCATTTAGTCGATTTCCGTAAGCGTTTCGATTCGTTAATCGTAATATCTTATGACTGTCTGCGTAAAAATGGAATTAAAACGGTAAATTATATATGGCACAAGGAGGTCAGAGACTCCCTCTGCTACTGGTAACCATGTAACCCAGTACCGACTCTGCCACATGTGGGGAGTAAACCCCATCAAAAAAATCCGACCTGGAAGGGATGGGCTCCGCCAGGTTTGATTTGCCCAAATACACCAAGAAAAAGACAAGAGCCCGAATCTCCTACCGATCGGTCGTTCGGCCCGGGTTACAAGGACCGCGCCACTGATTGCTCATCAGGACAGATGCTAAAGTAAGCTACTGATGTAAAACGCAGCAAAATTCGTGCAGAAAATCAACACCATCATTGGCACATGGAATGGGTACGGACACTAAGAGCTGCAGGCAAAGTGGAAGAACTGACACATGAGAATTCCAGATAACAATGGCACACTCCAAGGGCTCTGCGAAGACAGATTGAAAAACATGGGAGAAACAACACCCAGGAAACCACAAATTATACAACAGTGGAAAACAGATAGAACAAGAACACGGCGTGGGGTTTCTCGTCACAAAGACACCGGAACCCCGTCCATGGACTTGTCAGCCTGTGTCCAGCAGACTTATTATACCATCCGCCTGAGAGCAAACCCCCTTTTAACATAACTATATAAGCATACGCCCCTAATCAGACTGCACAGAATGAAGCCGTAAGAAAGAATTCTTATGACCACTACAAAGGTATCTGAATCAAACTCCCAAGAAAGACATACCGTTGTGCAAGGTGACTGGAACTCCAAGGTAGGAGAAGATTGCATGAAAGACTGGGAGGGCGATTGGTGGGCCACATTGTAATAACCAACTAAAATAAAGAAGGCTTGAGACCCTGGAATTTGCCAGTAACAACCACCCTCCAACTAGTGAAACACTTGGCCCACACAAGAAAACCAGAAAATGGACGGCATAGGCCCCAAATGGAGAACACCACAACCAAATAAGATACATCATGGTGAAAAGACGTTTCAGTCTCTAGCGTTAACACGCACAGACACGAATTATCAGGAAGCCTAACAAGGAGTGAACAGATCCTTGTGATGATGACTTTTCCGACTACTCTAAAGAAAATACCACAAGCGAACAACATCCGGATCAAATTGAACCTCCGAGAAGGCTGAAGGACCCAGAGGTATTAGAAATTTTTCAAGCAAGGATAGTGGAAAGTTTGGCAGCACTCACTGAGATAGACTCAGACAAAGATACACTGCCGAATAGTTTCATACAGCAGTTGACTGAAACAAGCAAACGAGCTTCTAGGCAAACACTACCAGTCAAAAAAACCATGGTTCACATAACCTAACATCTACAACCTGCGACAATAGCGTAGAGAGTTGAAGAAAAAGAAAATGAAACAAAAAGAAAGAGAAGAACAATATAGGCAGGTCAAACAAAAGAATCAGAAGTCCATGACGTGAGGCAAAAGAGAAATGATGGTGGATCATTGGCCTAGAACTATGAAGAGACATACAAGAAAAACACTAGCAAGAAAGCATATCAGCTGGTGAAAGACCTGACTAGCACGAAACAAGAAAAGGATTAAACAATCCACATACAAAAATGGGAAGTGTCTCACTGACGACCAGGATATTCTATGAACAGATGGACAGAATACTGCTCCGACCTGTATAACTATAGAACCGCAGGAGATCCAGAAGTCCTTAATGTACCCCCGAAACAAAAGACACAAGACAGACACCCTATCCTCCGAGACGAAGTGGAAACAGCAGTCAGATCGCTGAAAAAGGAAGTTCAGCATGGGCGACAGCCACATTCCAGCTGAGTTGGCCCCAAGCTGAGGGGAAGCCATGATCACGCCCTACTAAAATCTGCAACAAGATCGGCAGACAGGAAAAAGGGCCAACACCATGGACACAGTCACTCCATCATCACCCTCCCAAAGAAAGGAAATCTACAACAACGATGCCATAACACCGCACAATCAGCTCATAAATTTCACCCAAGCAAGGTCATGCTGCCAGATAATATTTGAATAACTGAGCACAAGAGAGACCATCATTGCTGAGGAACAAGCAGGTTCAGAGCAGGCCGCAGCACAACAGAACATATATCAAAACCTCAGAATACTAAGTGAGCGGTACCTTCACCATCAACAAGACCTTTACCTTACGTATTTATCGATTAAGAAGGCATTTGACAGGGTGTGGCATGCAGCTATGTTGGCAACCATAATTTGACAGCATAATGCAAACCTGATCAGAGTCAACAAACAGCTGTACAGCGAGGCCACCAGTGCAAGTGTACTACACCAACAAACATATGGAGAATGGTTTCGAACAACAGTTGTATGAAGGAAGCTGTCCACTCTCAAACCCACGTCTTTTTCACATCTTCTTGAAGAAAACATAGCTGATGCTCTGGAACATCATGAAGGGCAGTCAGCATTGGTGGCAGAACGATCACAAACCTCCGCTTCGCAGTATGACATTGAATGGAATAGCAGATCAAAAAAGAGCATGCCAACCTACAGAACACCTGAATAAGGCCTCCAAAACAAACGGCATGGAAATCAGTGCAGAGAAAGACCAAACGAAGATGACTAATAACACCAACGCATTAGCACTGATGATCAGGTTAAATGACCAGAGCGGAAACAGGTTCAAAGCTTCAGTACCTGGGCCATTGTATCAGACCAGGGATACAAGCATAAGTAGTATGCAGGACTGCACATGACAATAACAGCTTTGTTCAAAACTAAACACATCTGGAGAGATAAAAATATCTCACTTATCTCCAAGATCAACTAATGCGCTCCCTTGTCATTCCATATTCCAGTATCCTGTGAATCATGGCCCCTGACTACAGATTTGGAGATGAAGAGTACAGGCCAGTGGAGAGAAATGCTTTCGGAGACCCCCTGGCATCTCCTACAATGACCCAATAGTCAACGAAAGCGTGCCTAAAAGCAGAATCCAGCAAACCATTGACCCCTATGAGTAACCGTCTAAACGATCGGGAAAAAGCGTTAAACTTAAATGGTATGGCAGTGTCACAAAGATCCAAGGAATTACAGACGTTTTTGCAAGGCACAGTCCAAGGAGGAAGAAGAATAGGCAGACCAAGGAAGAGCTGGAGGATAACATCAGCCAACATGACAAACCTAGAACTCACAAAACTACTTCCAGCGAAAGGCGAACAGAGAGAGGAATGGAGGAACTGTTGTTGAGTCTTTGAGGTCCCCCACGGTCGTCAGACTACGGTACAGATAGATAGATAGATAGACTAAGGAGGTGGTATATAAATCAGTATAGCAATGTGTACGCACAGATATATTATTCGGATATTTCAGAATGTCCCAAAAGGAGTGAAGACAGGCTGTATATCTAAGTCCACAATTATTTTTCTCTTTTTTTGTAAACGAATTAGCCGTTGAATTAACAAAAAAAGGAAACATGTTATTCATTATCTCAGGAGCAATGGATGTATTATTTAACTACTATTTGCCGATGATAATGAGTCTCTTGTCTGACACGGTACAAGGTTTACAAAACCAACTAGATATATAAAGTAAAAGGCAGATCGCCTAGATGTATCAGTCAATATTGGAAAAAACGAACATCATGATTTAGAATGGGTTGGACATTTATCAGTGCGTGAAAAATGGTTTTATTATGGAAATGCTGAATGAAAGTCGTGAATTCTTATAAGTACCATAGGGATGACATTTTTCAACGAAGCTAAGTTTGAATGTTCATGGCGTGATGTGCAGAAAGGAAAAAGGTGTAATCGAAAATCTTAAAAACGTAACGAAATCTGAATCCAGTAGATTGTTCTTATATTTTTGGAAATTGCTGTTCAAATAGAACCTTTACTTACATATGCAATCTGCACAACTATTGGGACTTACTGTTTAATCCACAAATATAGAAAAAAATCATACATATTGCTATCAAACGTTTCTTAAATGTCCCAATCCATTCGTCTAAATACGTACTATATGGGAGAAACGGGAAGATATCCTTTAACATCAGAACGTCTGTTAGTGTATTAAGTACTGAGCTAAAACTACAGAAACTTCCAGGGTCACGTTTATTAGTGCAGTCTTATGACCGATGTTTTATCCAAATGGAGCTGGGAAAAAGAATTGGGCATATCAATGTTAAAAAGTTTTTTAATCAGTATAACATGGTTTTGGAACGAGTGGGGTTTTCTCAGAAGTAGGTAGCGAGCATGGGTTTATTTCTGAATTGAAAGAACAGACTCATTTGTTCATTTAAAACAAATTGGCACTCGACATGGAAAGTAAAGATTAAATACTGCTGGTTTTTTTTCCGTTTAAGTATGCTTTTCAAGCTGAAAATTATCTCGAAAAGTCACTGACAAATGGCATCGACTAATTTATGCAAGATTTCGACTAAGGACACACGGACTTCAATGCAAACAAAAGGTATTGTTTCAACCTGAGACGTCCACAACCAGTTTCCCACGCCCTATGTGTGTTCATATCTTATGATGAAGTGCATTTCCTGTTTCATTGACAACTCAATGTTATTCCATACGTGAAACTGTGGTTGTCTCAATCTAGAAACTTTCCGAAGGCAAGATATTTTTTCTAACTTAACGTCCGATGATGATATTGTGATCAAATCGGTTGCAAAGTTTATTGCTGAAGCACTGAAATTAAGACAATTACAGCAAAGTTCCAATTAGCTTAACATTTGTGACTAAACTAAAGTAACATTTATATTATGTAAACTCCAGCATGTTATGAAAACACATAAAAAAAACATTTATAATTACACTGTGAGTACTCCATCAAAATATTTTTGAAAATTTCACATACAATGCAATGATTGTCTAAATAGCATTCTAGAATGTTCTTTACATATTTTAGTTATTGCTTAATGTTCCTATTGTTCATACCTATGTTATATACTTTGTGTTCATTTTGAAACTGAGTTTATTCAGAGCTTAAAGTCGTATCCTTACATAAGAGCTTCATTTTTGTTTTTTGGTTTTTCATTACGTTAAATGCATCATGTGATTTTCTCTGTATTTATTTTGTATTTTTACAAAGAAAGTCGTGTATAACCCCCTTGTCAATAGGCCACTTTTGGGCAATGACTAAAATTGGTCACAAGCTCCTCTTCCTCTCTCTCATCTCATCTCTCTCTTCTCCGTAAACACAGAGGATATATATGAAAGGGAAAGGGAGTGATTTCAAACCATTGTTAAGATCCTATCAAAGAAAATGAGTTTTTGCCGGTATACAGCATTTTAAAACAAGAAAAAAGTGCTGGTCCAGACAAAATAATAGGCGAAATGCTAAAAATGCAACTCAATTGTTATTTCCTTCCTAACTCAACTCTTCAAACGATGTTTTTGAAAGAGGTGCTTTCCCTTTGGAGTGGGCCAAGTCTATAATTATTCCTATTACAAAAAAGGCGACAGCACTAAAACAGACAATTATCGTGGAGTAGCCCTCACTAGCATCGTCAGCAAAATATATACTTATATTTTGAATAAAAGGTTAACTAGATGGGCTGAAGAGAATGAAAAACTGCTTGAAGAGCAAGCAGGTTTTCGAGCAAATTATAGTACTACTGATCATATATTCACCCTATACTCTATTGTTCAAAAATACTTGCAATCAAATAAAAAACTATTTGTTGCATTTGTCGATTTTCGTAAGGCGTTCGATTCTGTTAATCGTAATATCTTATGGACTGTTCTGCGTAAAAATGGAATAAACGGTAAATTATATATGGCACTAAGGAGGTCAGAGACTCCCTCTGCTACTGGTAACCATGTAACCCAGTACCACCTGCCACATGTGGGGAGTAAACCCAATCAAAAAATCCGACCTGGAGAGGGATGGGCTCCGCCAGGTTTGATTTGCCCAAGATACACCCATGAAAAAGACAGCCAGAATCTCCATACCGGATCGGTCGTCGCCCGGGTTACCAAGGACCGCGCCTTCTGTTGCTCATCAGGACAGATGTCGAAAGTATGCTACTGATGTAAAACGCAGCAAAATTCGTGCCAGAAACAACACCATCATTGGCACATGGAATGTACGGACACTAAGAGCTGCAGGCAAAGTGGAAGAACTGACACATGAGATGTCCAGATATCAATGGCACATCCTTGGGCTCTGCGAAGTCAGGTGTGAAAACATGGAGAAACAACGACCCAGAAGACCACAAATTATACTACAGTGGAAAACAGGATAAACATGAACACGGCGTGGGGTTTATCGTTCACAAGACACGTGAACACCGTCATGAGCTGTCAGCCTGTGTCCAGCAGACTATATTACCATCCGCCTGAGAGCAACCCCCTTTAACATAACTATAGTACAGGCATACGCCCTACATCAGACTGCACAGATGAAGCCGTAGAAGAATTTTATGACCAGCTACAAGAGGTTCTGAATCAAACTCCCAAGAAAGACATCCTCGTTGTGCAAGGTGACTGGAACGCCCAAGGTAGGAGAAGATGCATGGAAAGACTGGGAGGGCGTTTGTGGGCCACATTGTAATAACCAATCAAATTAAAGAGCTTGAGACTCCTGGAATTTGCCAGTAACAACCACCCTCCAACTAGTGAATACACTTGGCCCACACAAGAAATCCAGAAAATGGACATGGCATAGCCCAAATGGAGAACACCACAACCAAATAGATTACATCATGGTGAAAAGACGGTTTCAGTCTAGCGTTAACATCGCACAGACACGAAGTTTCCAGGAGCAGACATAGGAGTGATCATGATCTTGTGATGATGACTTTCCGACTACGTCTAAAGAAATCCACAAGCGGAACAACATCAGGATCAAATTTGACCTCGAGAAGCTGAAGGACCCAGAGGTATTAGAAATTTTTCAAGCAAGGATAGGTGGAAAGTTTGCAGCACTCACTGTGATAGACTCAGACATAGATACACTGACGAATAGTTTCAATACAGCAGTGACTGAAACAGCAAACGAGCTTCTTGGCAAACACCGACCAGTCAAAAAACCATGGTCACACCTAACATCCTACAACTATGCGACAAGCGTAGAGAGTTGAAGAAAAAGAAAAATGAAACAAAAGAAAGAGCAGAACAATATAGGGCAGTCAACAAAAGAATCAGGAAGTCCATGACGGAGGCAAAAGAGAAATGGATCGGTGATCAGTGCCAAGACATTGAAGAGAACATCAAGAAAAACAATAGCAAGAAAGCATATCAGCTGGTGAAAGACCTGACTAGCACGAAACAGAGAAAAGGTTTAACAATCCAAGACAAAAATGGGAAGTGTCTCACTGACGACCAGGATATTCTGAACAGATGGACAGAATACTGCTCCGACCTGTATAACTATGAACCGCAGGAGATCCAGAAGTCCTTAATGTACCCGAAGCAAAGACACAGACAGTCACCCTATCCTCCGAGAAGAAGTGGAAACAGCAGTCAGAATCGCTGAAAAAGGGAAGTCAGCAGGGGCTGACAACATTCCAGCTGAGTTGGTCCAAGCTGGAGGGGAAGCCATGATCAGCGCCCTACTAAGAATCTGCAACAAGATCTGGCAGACAGGAAAATGGCCAACACCATGGACACAGTCACTCATCATCACCCTCCCCAAGAAAGGAAATCTACAACAATGCCATAATTACCGCACAATCAGCCTCATATGTCACCCAAGCAAGGTCATGCTGCAGATAATATTGAATAGACCTGAAGCCACAAGCAGAGACCATCATTGCTGAGGAACAAGCAGGTTTCAGAGCAGGGCGCAGCACAACAGAACAGATATTCAACCTCAGAATACTATGTGAGCGGTACCTTCAACATCAACAAGACCTTTACCACGTAATTATATCGATTTTAAGAAGGCATTTTGACAGGTGTGGCATGCAGCTTGTGGGCAACCATGAATTTGTACAGCATACAATGCAAACCTCTGATCAGAGTCATCAAACAGCTGTACAGCGAGGCCACCAGTGCAGTGTACTACAACAACAACATTGGAGAATGGTTTCGAACAACAGTTGAGTAAGGCAGAGCTGTCTACTCTCACCCACTCTTTTCAACATCTTCCTTGAGAGAATCATGGCTGATGCACTGGAACATCATGAAGGATCAGTCAGCATTGGTGGCAGAACGATCACAAACCTCCGCTTCGCAGATGACATTGATGGAATAGCAAGATCAGAAAAAAGAGCTTGCCAGCCTAACAGAACACTTGAATAAGGCCTCCAAAACATACGGCATGGAAATCAGTGCAGAGAGACCAAACTGATGACTAATAACACCAACGGCATTAGCACTGATATCAGGGTTAATGACCAGAAGCTGGAAACAGTTCAAGCTTCAAGTACCTGGGAGCCATTGTATCAGACCAGGATCCAAGCCAGAAGTAGTATGCAGGACTGCACAGACAATAAACAGCTTTGTCAAAACTAAACACCATCTGGAGAGATAAAAAATATCTCACTTAATCTCCAAGATCAGACTAATGCGCTCCCTTGTCATATCCATATTCTGTATGCCTGTGAATCATGGACCCTGACTACAGATTTGGAGAGAAGAGTACAGGCAGTGGAGATGAGATGCTTTCGGAGACTCCTTGGCATCTCCTACAAAGACCACATAAGCAACGAAAGCGTGCATAACAGAATCCAGCAAACCATTGGACCCTATGAGAACCTTCTAACGATCGTGAAAAAGCGTAAACTTAAATGGTATGGGCATGTCACAAGATCCCAAGGAATTACAGACAGTTTTGCAAGGCACTGTCCAAGGAGGAAGAAGAAGAGGCAGACCAAGGAAGAGCTGGGAGGATAACATCAGCGAATGGACAAGCCTAGAACTCAACAAAACCCTGAGAAAGGCAGAACAGAGAGAGGAATGGAGGGAACTGGTTGTTGAGTCTTTGAGGGTGCCCCCACGGTCGTCAGACTACGGGACAGATAGATAGATAGATAGACTAAGGAGTGTATATAAATCAGTATTAGCATGTGTACGCACAGGATATGATTATTCGGAATATTTCGAATGTCCAAAAGGAGTGAAGCAGGGCTGTATATTAAGTCCACAATTATTTTTTTTTTTGTAAACGAATTAGCCGTTGAATTAACAAAAAAAGGAAAACATGGTATTCAGTTTATCTCAGGAGCAATGGAGGATTTTTTTCTACTATTTGCCCAGAAAAATTCTCTTGCTGACAC
>CM054164.1:817290-847620 GCA_028751875.1 Rapana venosa
ATGGTTGGGGGAATATGTTGGTTTGGTGGGTTGTGTAATGGTGTGTTGTGTGTTTTTTGGGGTATGTGTATTTTTGGGGGTTGGGGATGGTTGTGGTATGGTTTTGTGTTGTGTGTTTTTTTAAATTTTGTTTTTAGGGGTAGGGGTAGGGTTGTGTATTATGGTGTTTGTGTTGTGATAGTTTTTGTAGGTGGTAGTGTTATTGTGTTTGGGTTGTTTTTGTGATGGTAGGGGTTGTATGTGTTTTTTTTGTGTATGGTATATGTTGTTTTGGGTTGTGTGTTGATTTGTTGTGTTTGTGTAGTGTGGGATGGTTGTGTATGTGTGTGTGTATGTTTTGTTTGTGTGGTTTGGTATGTTGTGTCTGTTGTTGTGTATGTGTGTTTTTGTTGTTTATGTGTTGTGTTGGGTTTGTATGTGTTTGTGTATGTGTTTGGTTTTGTGTGTGTTGTGTATGTGTATTTGTATATGTTTTGTATGTGTGTGGTATGTGTATTGTATGTGTTTTATGTGTTTGTGTATGTGATTGTATGGGGATGTGGGGTTGTGTTGGGGGTATGTGTATGTGGTGTGTAGGGTTTATGTTTAGTGCTATGTTGATTTTAAAATGTGTGTATGTGTTTGTGTATTTTTTGGGTGTGTATGTGTATGTGTATGTGTGGTTATGTGGGTGTGGATGTTTTTTATGGGTATGTGCTTGGTATGTGTATATGTGTGTTATGTGTATGTGTATGGTTGTAGGGTGTTTTGTGATGTGTATGTGTGTATGTGTTTGTGTATGTGTGTGGATTTTGTTGTGTATGTGTATGTGTATGTTGTTTATGTGTATGTTATGTTATGGTGTATGTTTTGGTTTGTATTGTGTGTGTATGTGATGTGTATGTGTATGTGTTGTGTATGGGGTATGTGTATGTGTAGGGTATGTGTGTGTATGTGTATTGTATTTGTGTGTTGTGTATGTGTATGTGTTTTTGGTGTTGTGTATGTGTGTTTTATGTGTAGTGTGATGTTGATTTTTATGTGAGTTTTTGTATGTGTATGTGTTGTGTTTTTTTGAAATGTGTATGTGTTATGTTGTGTATTATGTGTAGGTGTGTGTGGGAATGTTGATGTAATGTGTTGTGGTATTTGTATGTGTTTGTATTTGTATGTGTTGGTGTATATGTGTTGATGTGTAGTGTTATGGTAGTGTATTTTGTGTGGTATGTGTTGTGTATGTGTTATGTGTATGTGTTGTGTGGTGGTGTATGTGTGTGTATTGTATGTGATGGTGTGTTTGAGTGGTATGTGTTTGTGTGGGTATGTGTTTGTGTTGTATGGGTTATGTGTTTGGGTATGTGATTATGTGTATGTATGTTTTGTATGTGTAGTGTTGTGTGTGTAGGTATGTGTATGTTTATGTGTGTGTAGTGTGTTTTGAAATGTGTATGTGTGTGGAATGTTTATGTGTATGTTTTGTTTTTGTGGTTTTGTGTATGTATGTGATTGGATGTGTGATGTGTATGTGTATGTGTTTGTATGACGTATGTGTATGTCTAGTGTTATGTGTGTTGTTTATGTGTTGTGTATTGTGTGTGTATGTGTATGTGTATGTGTGTGTATGTGTATTGTGTATGTGTATGTGTATTGTGTATGTGTATGTGTAGATTGTATGTGTGTGTATGTGTATGTGTATGTGTGTGTATGTGTATGTGTATATGTTGGGTATGTGTATGTGTATGTGTAGTGTGTGTATGTTGTTATGTGTGTATGTTTATGGTGATGTGTTTGTGTGTGTAGTGTATGTGTAGTGTTTTGTATGTGTATGTGTAGTGGAATGTGTATGTTGTATGTGTATGTGTATGTATGTGTTGTTTGGTGTGTGTAGTGTAGTGTGTATGTGTATATGTGTATGTGTATGGTATGTTGTGGTGTAGTGTATGTGTATGTGTGTGGATTGGATGTGTATGTGTAGTGTATGTGTATGTAGTTGTGTATTGTTGTGTATGTGTATGTGTATGTGATGTGTATGTGTATGTGTATGTGTGGTGTATGTGTTGTGTGATGTATGTGTATTGTGTTATGGATGTGAGTGTGTATGTGTATGTGTTTTTTGTGTGTATGTGTATGTGTATTGTATGTGTTGTGTATGTGTATGTGTGGTATGTGTATGTGTAGTGTGTGGAAATGTATGTGTGTGTTAGTGTATGTTGTGATGTGTAATGGTATGTGTATGTGTGTAGGTATGTGATGTTTGTATGTGTAGTGTGTGTGTGTAGTGATGTGTATGTGTGTGTATGTTTTGTGTATGTCTATGTGTGATGTGTATGTGTATGTGTATGTGTGTGTATGTGTATGTTGTATGTGTGTGTATGGGTGTGGTTATTGTATGTGGGTGGAAATGTATGTGTGTGTATGTGTATGTGTATGTTGTTATGTTGTTATGTTTGTAATGTGGTATGTGTATGTGTATGTGTGTTATGTGATGTGTATGTGCATGTGTGGGATGTGATGTGTATATGTGTGTGTTGAGGTATATGTATGTGGGTGTATGGCTTTGATGATGTTGATGTGATGTGTATGTGTGTATGTGTGGTATTGTGTATGTTTGTGTAGTAGTGTTGTATGTGTATGTGTATGTGTGTATGTTATGTGTATGTGTGTGTATGTTTTTGTGTATGTGTATGTGTATGTGGTAAGTGTATATGTGTGTGGATGGTATGTTATGTGTTGTTTTGTATTGTGTATGTGTTGTGGTGTATGTGTTATGTGTGTTTATGTGTATGTGTGTGTATGTTATGTGTGAGTGTGTATGTGATGTGTAGTGAGTTTGTTGTATGTGTGTGTGTAATGTGTGTGTGTAGTGTATGTGTATGTGTGTGTATGTGTATGTGTAGAGTGTGGTGTATGTGTTGTATGTGTTTGTATGTGTTGTATTATGTGTATGTGATGTGCATATGTTATGGTTATGTGTTGTGTATGTGTATTGTTATGTATGTGTATGTTATGTGTATTGTGTGTGTATGTTATGTGTTAATTGGTGTATGTGTATGTGTGTGGAATGTATGTGTTGTTTGTGTGATGTGTATGGTGTATGTGTATGTTATGTGTATGTGTATGTGTATGTGTATGTGTGTGTATGTGTATTGTTTGGTGTGTATGTGTATGTGTTGTGTATAAGTATGTGTATTTGTGGTGTGTTTGTGTATGTGTTAGTGTTGTATGTTTGTATGTGTATGTGTTTGTATGTGTATGTGTATGTGTAATGTTTGTATGTGTATGTGTATGTGTGTGTATGTGTATGTGTAGGTGATGTGTATGTGGATGTGTGTTTATGTGTGTAGGTGTATGTGTTGTATTTGTGTGTATGTGTGTTATGAGTATTGTATGTGTAGTGTGGATGTGTATGTGTATGTGTGTGTATGTGTGATGTATGTGTATGTGTATGTGTATGTGTTGTTGTGTATGTGTATGTGTGTGTATGTGTGGTATGTATGTGTATGTGTGTTGTATGTGGTGTGTATGTGTTTGTGTATGGTGTGTGATATTGTAGTGTGTTGTGTATGTGTTGTGTATGTGCATATGTATGTTGTTATTGTGAGTGTATGTGTATGTGTTGTGTTGTATGTGTAGTGTATGTGTGTGTATGTGTGTATGTGTATGTGTGTGTATGTTTGATGTGTTGTGTATGTGTATGTGTATGTGTATGTGTGTGTATGTGTATGTGTATTGTGTATGTGTATGTTTATGTGTGTGTATGTGTTGTGTATGTGTATGTAATGTGTATGGTTGTGTTGTATGTGTTATGTGTATGTAATGTGTGTATGTGTGTGTATGTGTGTGTGTATGTTGTGCAGTGCATGTGATGTGTTGTGTGTATATGGTGTTTGAGGTATGTGTATGTGTGTGTATGGTATGTTTATGTGTGTGAATTGTTGTGGTATTGTATTGTATGTGTTTTTGTTGGTGATTGTGTATATGTGTATGTGTATGTGTTGTATGTTATGTTGTGTATTGTGTGTATGTTTATGTGTATGTATGTGTGTATGTGTATGTGTATGTGTGTGTATGTGTTGTGTGGTTGTGTATGTGTGTATGTGGTATGTGTGTATGTGTATGTGTATGTTAGTGTGTGATGGTATGTAATAGAGTGTATGTTGATTTGATGTGTATGTGTGTATGTTTATGTGTATGTGTGTGTTTTGTGTATGTGTATGTGTGTGTGTATGTGTAGTGTGTGTATGTGTATGTGTGGATGTGTATGTGTATATGGTGGTATGAGTATTGTAGTATGTGTATGTGTATGTGTATGTGTCTGTGTATGTGTATGTGTATGTGGTGTGTGATGTTGTGTGTGTATGTGTATGTGTATGTGTATGTGATGTGTATGTGTATGTGTTGTGTATGTTATGTTGTGTATGTGTATGTGTTGGGTGTGTATGTGTATGTGTGTGTATGTGTATGTGTTTGTGAATGTGTATGTGTGTAATGTATGTGTATGTGTGTATTGTGAGTGTATGTGTATGTTGTGGTATGTGTATGTGTATGTGTGTGTATTGATGTGTAGTGTCATGTGTGTGTATGTAATGGGTATTGTGTATGTGTATGTGTTGTAATGTGATGTGTATGTGTTGTGTGTATGTTGGTATGTGTGTGTATGTGTAGTGTATGTTGTGTGTATGTGTAGTGTATGTGTATGTGTATGTGTATGTGTATGTGTGTTGGTATGTGTATGTGTATTTGTATGTGTGTGTATGTGTATAGGGTATGTGTGTGTATGTGAGTGATGTATGTGTATGTGTGTGTTATGTGTAGGTGATGGTGTGTGTATGTGTATGTGTATGTGTATGTGTATGTGTGTATGTGTATGTGTATGTGTATGGTTTGTATGTGTGTGGTATGTGTATTGATGTGTGTTGTGTATGTGTATGTGTGTGTATGTATATGTTTGTGTATGTGTATGTGTAATGTTTGTATGATGTTTGTATGTGTATGTGTGTGTGTGTAGGATGTGGATGTGATGTCATGTGTGTATTATGGTTGTGTGTGTATGTGTTGTGTGAAATGTGGATGTGGATGTTATGTGTTATGTGTATGTATGTGTTTATGTGTTTATGTGTGTGTCAGTGTTGTGTATTGTATGTGTATGTGTATTTGTATGTGTGTGGTTTGTGTATGTGTGTGTATGTGTGTGTAGTGTATGTGTTGTTGTGATGTATGTGTATAGTGTTTATGTGTATGTGTGTGTATGTTATATGTATGTGTATGTGTGTGTTTTGTATGTGTATGTGTTGATGTGTATGTGTGTGTAGTTCGTGTATGTGATTGTATATATGTATGTGTTTGTGTATTGTATGTGTGTGGTCATGTGTATGTGTATTGTATGTGTGTGTATTTGTATGTGTGTGGTGTGTATGTGTGTGTATGTATAGTGTATGTGCATGTGTATGTGTTATGTTGTGTATGTGTTGTGTATGTGTGTTTGTGTATGTGTATGGGTGTTTTATGTGTATGTGTATGTGATGTTGTTGTGTATGTGTATGTGTATTGTGTATGTGTATAGTATGTGGGGTATGTTTTGTGTGTATGTGGTATGTGTTGTATGTGTTGTGTATGTGTAGTGTGTTATGTGTATGTGGTATGTAGTGTATGTGTGTGTGTATGTGTATGTGTATGTTATGTGTATGTGATGTGTGTGTAGTATGTGTAGTGATGTGATTAGGTGTTTATTGTGTGTAGTAGTGTGTTTGTTGGTATGTGTATGTTGGGTGTGTATGTGTTTGTGTAGTGTATGTGTGTGTGTATGTGTATGTTTGTGTATGTGGGTTATGTTAGGTGTGTATGTGTATGTGTATGTATGTGTATGTGTGTATGTGTATGTGTTTGTGTATGTGTATGTTTTGTTTGGTGATTGTATGTGTATAGTGTTTTATGAGATGGTGTGTATTGTATTTGGTGGGTATATGTGTGTTGATGTGTATGTGGTATGTGTATGAGTATGTGTGTGTATGTGTATATGGTTTAAATAGTTTTTATTCAGAAATGAGTATAAACATTGAAAACAAACAGCATTTTGGAATGATAGCAACAACAAAGCTTATAGCTTATGGTGTGCTCAATTAAACAATGAAGATTAACATGAACATAACGGCTGCTGAGCTGAAAAATGTAAACCAACAACAACAAACATTTTCATCAATTACAATCTTTGCTAATGTAAGAAAAAGGAAAACAACACAAAGAATCATATCAATTTGTAGAATAAACACATAAAAACAAACAAAAATAGTTGGAATAGGAAAACCTCAGAGAGAGAGAGAGAGAGCAATTGAGGAAAATATCATCCACAAGGCCAAAAATGCTATAGGTTAATATAATACCAATGATATAATTTACATAAGCAGGACAATTATGAAACAAATCGTGTACTATGTCAGTAATCATTGCAAAAAAAAGTTCTATTCACTATTACAAAATGTTTCTTGCTGTCTTTTTAACAATCACACATACATCAGGGAGAGCAAGAAAGTTAATTAAGTACCTCCAGCCTGAATGAAGACAACCTCAAATAGGCTACCATCCAACAAGAAACACTACAAAAATCTTTTTGAATCAGATATAAACTGATGGACAATTTCAACAATATTAAATGTTTGTTGTCATACTAAATTCAGGGCTGCATGATAAAAGAATTTGAAAAATGAACATACTCGGGAGGAAGGGAGGCAATTGTGTAGGCACGTACTAGATCAAAGTTAGGGCAGAACAGCAAATAGTGTTCGGCTGTCTCTTGGGCGTTACCACAGGCACATGATGGATCGTTTGCTATGTGGCGATGAACATATCATATTTTAAATCACTTATTCCGAGTCGAAGTCGACAATGCAATATCTGCTCTTTCCTTTCACCATGATAAAAATACAAAGGTACAACGGGATCGTTTGCAGATAAATATCGTTTGAGCTGACTTAAAGAATGACTATTTTTAATACAATCTGGTAAAGAGTTCCACAATAAAGTAGTAGAAGGAATGAAAGATTTTTTATATAATTCTGTGCTGCACCGTGGCAAGCTGCGTTCAAAAGGCCTTCTTCTATGATAGGGATTTATCTGTGTTACTAGTGCAGGAACAAGATTAACTAAGTAGAGGGGACATAAACCATTTAACCATTTTGTGATATTGATAGAGTTTTGTGTCTGGTTTCTTCGCTCTTTCAGAGTACAGAATCCAGACTCTTGGTACAAATTTTCGTGATTTGTGCCACGAACAGCTCCTACTATAGTTCTGATTGCGTCAAGCTGCAACATTTCTAATGATTTGGACTGTGTTTCGGTACAATTGTCCCACACAATGTCAGCATAGTCGAAATGAGGGAGTATAAATGACTGGTACATTGTTTTAAGTGTTTTTCTACTAAGTATATATTTATATTTATAAGGAGGCAGGCATATGACTAATGGATCTGCGCTTTTCTGTGTGATAACCCATCTCTGGGGCAGGATCATGATCTAGTGGTTTGTTTGTTTTTTATTGTTTTTTTTATCATATAACACAACCCATGGGCTGTTTGGTCTGAGATGGCTGTTATCGTTGTTTTGTCAGGATTTAATCGTTCGTTTTTCCCTTTTCTCCTGGATGCAGTGATGGAGGTGGCTGTTGTGGGGAGTGGGTGGAGGGGGGGAGTCGGCAATCGTCACTATGTATCTTGCTGGGGGGAAGGGTGTTGAGGAGTAGTGCACATTTTTTGGTAGTTTTCTATTTTCTAGGGCTGTCGAGCTTTGGTGGGAGAGAAGCCAGGGGCTTTGCTTTTGCTGAAAAGATAGCTGGTTGAGTGACAAATAATGGATTTGTGATTATGGACTCATTCGCTTAGTTTGTTGTGCTTTGGTTTATGCACCCATTTCAAACTCTCTTCTTTTTGTGAGAGCGGAATAATAAGAATAGTGGTGGTGTTTTTGGTGGTAATATATAGAATTTGTATCGCAATGGAAAGAATGATGTGTGTGCGCAGGGACATACTCACACCCTCTCTCACTGACACATACATGCATGCGTGCGCAGGCAAGCGGGTGCGCGCACACACACAAACCAGAAAACACTCACAAACACACACACAGACGCTCACATACACACACAAGCACACACACGCCCCACTCACACATACATACACACAGTCATACATTGTACCCGCGCACACTACACCACACACACACACACACACACACACCCACACCACACCAAAACACACACACACACATACAAACACACACACACACAACAACACACACACACACACACACCCCCACACACACACAAACACACACACACACACACACAACACAACAGCTACACTCACACAAACAACACAACACACAATCAACCAAACGCCCAGGGTATTATAAACACATAAGTAAAGGCAAGATACAGATGCTCGAAAACGAAAAAAAGGTATGAAAGTCTAGAAATGCATGACATCGAAAAAATTTAAATGTTATAGAATCAAGAAGAAGTAAAGATGTGATTTCTGAAAAGAATATGTCCAGAAGGTGATTGGTTAAGATGGTGCCCTAATGGACAGGCAATGAAAAATGGGCTAGTGATTGTATGACAAACGTTGATACAATGGTTAGACCAAACATTATGGGAATGATTGGAGGCCATAATGGTTATTGTGATGGCCCAAAAAAAACTGTGTTTTATGATGTGATGGCCAAACAAAAGGGTGATGGGTTAATGATGTGATGGCCAAACAAACAGTGTGATGGGTTAATGATGTGATGACCATACAAACAGTGTGATGGGTTAATGATGTGATGACCAAACAGTGTGATGGGATAATGGTGTGATGGCCAAATAGTGTGATGGGTTAATGATGTGAAGGCCAAAAACACAGTGTAACGGGTTAACGATGTGATGGCCAAACAGTGTGATGGGTTAATGATGTGTTGGCCAAACAGCGTGATGGGTTAATGATGTGATGGCCAAACAAACAGTGTGATGGGCTAATGATGTGATGGGTTAATGATGTGCCGGCCAAACAGTGTGATGGGCTAATGATGTGATGGCCAAACAGTGTGATGGGCTAATGATGTGATGGCCAGTGTGACAGGTTAATGATATGTCGGCCAAACAGACAGTGTGATGGGTTAGTGATGTGCTGGCCAAACATTGTGATGGGTTGATAATGTGATGGCCAAACCAACAGACAGTGTGATGGGTTAATGATGTGATGGCCAAACTAACAAAGTGACGGGTTAATGATGTGATGGCCAAACCAACAAACAGTGTGATAGTTTAATGATGTGATGACCAGACAACGTGACGGGTTTATGATGTGATGACCAATTAAGAAGCTTTGCTATTGATGTGATAACCCCAAAAAAACAATCTGTTAGTTTAAAGGTGTGACGGCCAAATAGTGTGCTGGGTGATGTGATGACCACACAGTTTGATGGGTTAGTGATGTGATATAAACCAAAAGTGTGATGGATTAATGATGTGATGGCCAAATACTGCGACGGGTTAGTGATGTGATGGTTAAAACAGTGTGATATGTTAATGATATGAGGGCCAAAAAATGAGTATAGTCCATAACATATATGTATGTATTTTTTTTTAGTGGGGGGGGGGGGTCTCTCCTGCTCCTGCTTTTTTCTACCGTATGCTCCACTGTCAAATTTGATCCTGATGTTGTTCCGCTTGTGGATTTTCTTTAGACGTAGTCGGAAAGTCATCATCACAAGATCATGATCACTCCCTATGTCAGCTCCTGGAAAACTTCGTGTCTGTGCGATGTTAACGCTAGACTGAAACCGTCTTTTCACCATGATGTAATCTATTTGGTTGTGGTGTTCTCCATTTGGGCTATGCCATGTCCATTTTCTGGATTTCTTGTGTGGGCCAAGTGTATTCACTAGCTGGAGGTGGTTGTTACTGGCAAACTCCAGGAGTCTCAAGCCTCTTTCATTTGATTGGTTATTACAATGTGGCCCACAAACGCCCTCCCAGTCTTTCCATGCATCTTCTCCTACCTTGGCGTTCCAGTCGCCTTGCACAACGAGGATGTCTTTCTTGGGTGTTTGATTCAGAACCTCTTGTAGCTGGTCATAAAATTCTTCTACGGCTTCATCTGTGCAGTCTGATGTAGGGGCGTATGCCTGTACTATAGTTATGTTAAAGGGGGTTGCTCTCAGGCGGATGGTAATAAGTCTGCTGGACACAGGCTGACAACTCATGACGGTGTTCACGGTGTCTTTGTGAACTAGAAACCCCACGCCGTGTTCATGTTTATCCTGTTTTCCACTGTAGTATAATTTGTGGTCTTCCTGGGTCGTTGTTTCTCCCATGTTTTTCCACCTGACTTCGCAGAGCCCAAGGATGTGCCAATGATATCTGGACATCTCATGTGTCAGTTCTTCCACTTTGCCTGCAGCTCTTAGTGTTCGTACATTCCATGTGCCAATGATGGTGTTGTGTCTGGCACGAATTTTGCTGCGTTTTACATCAGTAGCATACTTTCGACATCTGTCCTGATGAGCAACAGAAGGCGCGGTCCTTGGTAACCCGGGCGACGACCGATCCGGTATGGAGATTCTGGCTGTCTTTGTCATTGGTGTATCTTGGGCAAATCAAACCTGGCGGAGCCAATCCCTCTCCAGGTCGGATTTTTTGGTTGGGTTTACTCCCCACATGTGGCAGGTGGTACTGGGTTACATGGTTACCAGTAGCAGAGGGAGTCTCTGACCAAATTTGACCTCGAGAAGCTGAAGGACCCAGAGGTATTAGAAATTTTTCAAGCAAGGATAGGTGGAAAGTTTGCAGCACTCACTGTGTTAGACTCAGACATAGACACACTGACGAATAGTTTCAATACAGCAGTGACTGAAACAGCAAACGAGCTTCTTGGCAAACACCGACCAGTCAAAAAACCATGGGTCACACCTAACATCCTACAACTATGCGACAAGCGCAGAGAGTTGAAGAAAAAGAAAAATGAAACAAAAGAAAGAGCAGAACAATATAGGGCAGTCAACAAAAGAATCAGGAAGTCCATGACGGAGGCAAAAGAGAAATGGATCGGTGAACAGTGCCAAGACATTGAAGAGAACATCAAGAAAAACAATAGCAAAGAAAGCATATCAGCTGGTGAAAGACCTGACTAGCACGAAACAGAGAAAAGGTTTAACAATCCAAGACAAAAATGGGAAGTGTCTCACTGACGACCAGGATATTCTGAACAGATGGACAGAATACTGCTCCGACCTGTATAACTATAGAACCGCAGGAGATCCAGAAGTCCTTAATGTACCCGAAAGCAAAGACACAGACAGTCACCCTATCCTCCGAGAAGAAGTGGAAACAGCAGTCAGATCGCTGAAAAAGGGGAAGTCAGCAGGGGCTGACAACATTCCAGCTGAGTTGGTCCATGATCAGCGCCCTACTAAGAATCTGCAACAAGATCTGGCAGACAGGAAAATGGCCAACACCATGGACGCAGTCACTCATCATCACCCTCCCCAAGAAAGGAAATCTACAACAATGCCATAATTACCGCACAATCAGCCTCATATGTCACCCAAGCAAGGTCATACTGCAGATAATATTGAATAGACTGAAGCCACAAGCAGAGACCATCATTGCTGAGGAACAAGCAGGTTTCAGAGCAGGGCGCAGCACAACAGAACAGATATTCAACCTCAGAATACTATGTGAGCGGTACCTTCAACATCAACAAACCTATACCACGTATTTATCGATTTTAAGAAGGCATTTGACAGGGTGTGGCATGCAGCTTTGTGGGCAACCATGAACTTGTACAGCATCAATGCAAACCTGATCAGAGTCATCAAACAGCTGTACAGCGAGGCCACCAGTGCAGTGTACTACAACAACAACATTGGAGAATGGTTTCGAACAACAGTTGGAGTAAGGCAGGGCTGTCTACTCTCACCCACTCTTTTCAACATCTTCCTTGAGAGAATCATGGCTGATGCACTGGAACATCATGAAGGATCAGTCAGCATTGGTGGCAGAACGATCACAAACCTCCGCTTCGCAGATGACATTGATGGAATAGCGGGATCAGAAAAAGAGCTTGCCAGCCTAACAGAACACTTGGATAAGGCCTCCAAAACATACGGCATGGAAATCAGTGCAGAGAAGACCAAACTGATGACTAATAACACCAACGGCATTAGCACTGATATCAGGGTTAATGACCAGAAGCTGGAAACAGTTCAAAGCTTCAAGTACCTGGGAGCCATTGTATCCGACCAGGGATCCAAGCCAGAAGTAGTATGCAGGACTGCACAGACAATAACAGCTTTGTCAAAACTAAACACCATCTGGAGAGATAAGAATATCTCACTTATCTCCAAGATCAGACTAATGCGCTCCCTTGTCATATCCATATTTCTGTATGCCTGTGAATCATGGACCCTGACTGCAGATTTGGAGAGAAGAGTACAGGCAGTGGAGATGAGATGCTTTCGGAGACTCCTTGGCATCTCCTACAAAGACCACATAAGCAACGAAAGCGTGCATAACAGAATCCAGCAAACCATTGGACCCTATGAGAACCTTCTAACGATCGTGAAAAAGCGTAAACTTAAGTGGTATGGGCATGTCACAAGATCCCAAGGAATTACAAAGACAGTTTTGCAAGGCACTGTCCAAGGAGGAAGAAGAAGAGGCAGACCAAGGAAGAGCTGGGAGGATAACATCAGTGAATGGACAGGCCTAGAACTCAACAAAACCCTGGAAAGGCAGAACAGAGAGAAGAATGGAGGGAACTGGTTGCTGAGTCTTTGAGGGTGCCCCCACGGTCGTCAGACTACGGGACAGATAGATAGATAGATAGATAGATGCTCCACTGTGTGCCCTCCTACATAGTGAATGCTTCATTTGAATACATGTGGCTCCACTCCAGGGATGGGGGTCACACTTGCAATATTGAGGAATGAGTGCGTTTGCTCAACCACGTGCGACATGCACGCATACACCCGCGCACATGGGCACACAATCTTAGGCCCTTGAGACTGCGTAATTACACACACACACACACACACACACACACACACACACACACACACACACACAACACACACACACACACACACTACGCACGCATGCACGCACGCACGCACACACACACACACACACCTCACTCATTCACTTAATCACTCACTCATTCACTTAATCACTCACTCACACATATACGGTGGTTTAAGATAGAGCTGAACAGAGTGCTCAGGAAGGGAACATGGTTTGCACCTTTTTTGCTCCTGCCTTCTTTTTTCTTTTTCTTTTTTTCTTTTTTTTTCTCTTATGTATAACTAATCATCTGCCGGGAAATCAGAACTAGTTATCATCTTCTTTAGACACGGGCGGTGCGCATGGACTTGGGCATGCACATCGTGTCACAGGTGCGCGTGCGCGCGCGCGCGCACGCACGCACAACACACACACACACACAACACACACACACACACACACACACACAACACACACACACACACAAGAAAAATAAATTTCGGGGGTTTTTTTTAATTTTTTTTTTTTTTTTAGGTACATATTATACCATACGTAATAAAACTTTATTTCTTTGGATTATTTGGTCAACGATCCACAGGGTTGTTTATGTGAAACACGCACAATGGCGGGAACTTCCCTTTGCTTTGTCAAGGATTGCAAATATGGGTGAATTTTGTTTGTATTTTTTTTTTCTTCTTTTTCTTGCTTGATTTTTTCCTTTTTTCTTTAATCTTTTTTTTTTTTGTAATGTTTTCAAATGAAGGTTGGTGTTTTTTTGTTTACACACCAACTTACGGGCCTGTTTAGGTCTTGTTCTGTTTTGTAAAAAATTTTTTTTGGTATGATGATTTTTCCCAAGATTGGAAATACGTTCCGAAAAACTAAATGATTTGTCCATCTTAAAGACATACATTATGAACGGGAAAAGATTTTTATTTTCCTTTTCATCAACATTTAAAAACCTCTTATGGATAGTATTCCCCTTTGCCTAAATAAATTGTCGGGGGTTGGGGGAAATTTGAAAAACGAAGAGATTGTTCCATTATTTAAACGAAAAAATGTTCAATAATTGTCTTCAAGACAAAATTTTGAAAAAAGGTGAAAAAATGTAACCCGGGAAGGGGGTTATAAATTTTTTTTTTGCGTCTTATAATAAAATTTGGGAGAGGGGCAATTTTTTTCTCAAATAATTTTAAATTTTAAGATAAGGATTAAGTAGGGATCCAAAGGGTAACTTCATAATAGAAAAATTTTCAAAAATGGATAAAATTCCTTTTGTTAATGTATATGGTCCAAATAGAGACAACCCCATTTTATTTCACTCTAAAAGAGAAAATTTAAGTCTATAAAAAAAAAAAATTAAAATTGCCGTGGGGGACTGGAATACGCATTTGACCCTAACAGACGAATTTTTTAAAAAAAAAATTTAAATAATCCCAAGCTAAAAAAGCACTTGAAATTTTTTACAAAAGAACGGGCTCTGCTGATATAGGAAAGTGTAACCAAATAGGAATATACAGGCGAAAAGCAAAACCACTAAAGCAAGGCCGCCTTGACTTTTTTTTCTATTGTCGAATACCTTTTTTGGTTTTTTTAAAAAACACAGATATACCCCCGGATATCTTTACCACTCACATAACGCTTCCCCAAAATTTGAAAAAAAAAAAAAAAAGAAAAGTTTTTGAATTCAACCTTCTCTTCTTAAGATGTCACTATTAAAAGAAAAAACAAAAATTTAAAACGTGATCAAAGAGAAAGCAGAAAAAAAAAAATTGACAACATAAAGATGAAATTCCCCCAAAGCTGAAGTACAGCATGGGTCCCAGTAAAACTTTTTAGACTTTCGCTGATGAAAAATTTGAGCTAAAACAATAGGAATGCAAAATGAAGAAGAAAAAAACAAAAAAAATGAAAAAAAAATTAAAAAACAAATTGAACAACAGAAAAGCTAGCATAAAGGAGACAAGAAAAACACAAATTTGAGAAAAAAAATAAAAAAATTGGGAAAAATACTCAAAAGAGAAGAGGGGGTGTTGCGAGTCCAAAGCCGATGGGTTTCTGATGGTGAAAAGATATCCAAAAATTTTTGAATCAGAAAAAAAAATTTTTAAACAGTAAAAAGCATGTCAAACCTATTAACGGGGAATGATACAGTTATTGACAACAGAAAAAAATTGAAAAAGAAAAACAGCATTTTATAATCTCTACAGAAAGAAAACATTGAACCAGTGATTGAACAGGTGGGTTAAAAACTTACCCCAAATACAAAAAGAAAACAACACAGTTAGGGGGAAAAAACTAGAAGAAACAAGGGTGTGCGTTAAAAAATATTTAAAAATGGGAAAAAACCCCGGAAAAGACGCTTTACGGTAAATTTTTTCAAGTTTTTTTGGGAAAAAATAGGGCATTTCATAGTAAGACACTTAATAAAGTTACCAAGGTGAATTATCGGGTACACAGAAGGAAGGTCCCCAATTATCTGTCTCCCAAAAGGGACAAACCTAAGAATTCTTAAAAAAAGGGGTCCCCCTAACCCTCTTTAATTTTGTTATAAAATTGGTTCTGCATGATTGCAAACCGGATTAAAAGAATTCTGCCTACACTTATCAGCGAAGATCAGTCAGGTTTTATGCCAAATAGATACATTGGTAATAATATTAGATTAATATATGACCTGATTAACTACCTGGATAAAAATAATCAGCCTGGGTTATTACTTAGTGTCGACTTTGAAAAAGCATTCGACTCTTTAAGCTGGGATTTTATGTTCAAAGTCATGAAGGCATATGGTTTCGGTAGCAGTGTCTATCAATGGGTCAAAACATTCTATCTATCTATCTGTCTCGTAGTCTGACGACCGTGGGGGCACCCTCAAAGACTCAGCAACCAGTTCCCTCCATTCCTCTCTCTGTTCTGCCTTTCTCAGGGTTTTGTTGAGTTCTAGGCCTGTCCATTCACTGATGTTATCCTCCCAGCTCTTCCTTGGTCTGCCTCTTCTTCTTCCTCCTTGGACAGTGCCTTGCAAAACTGTCTTTGTAATTCCTTGGGATCTTGTGACATGCCCATACCACTTAAGTTTACGCTTTTTCACAATCGTTAGAAGGTTCTCATAGGGTCCAATGGTTTGCTGGATTCTGTTATGCACGCTTTCGTTGCTTATGTGGTCTTTGTAGGAGATGCCAAGGAGTCTCCGAAAGCATCTCATCTCCACTGCCTGTACTCTTCTCTCCAAATCTGCAGTCAGGGTCCATGATTCACAGGCATACAGAAATATGGATATGACAAGGGAGCGCATTAGTCTGATCTTGGAGATAAGTGAGATATTCTTGTCTCTCCAGATGGTGCTTAGTTTTGACAAAGCTGTTATTGTCTGTGCAGTCCTGCATACTACTTCTGGCTTGGATCCCTGGTCGGATACAATGGCTCCCAGGTACTTGAAGCTTTGAACTGTTTCCAGCTTCTGGTCATTAACCCTGATATCAGTGCTAATGCCGTTGGTGTTATTAGTCATCAGTTTGGTCTTCTCTGCACTGATTTCCATGCCGTATGTTTTGGAGGCCTTATCCAAGTGTTCTGTTAGGCTGGCAAGCTCTTTTTCTGATCCTGCTATTCCATCAATGTCATCTGCGAAGCGGAGGTTTGTGATCGTTCTGCCACCAATGCTGACTGATCCTTCATGATGTTCCAGTGCATCAGCCATGATTCTCTCAAGGAAGATGTTGAAAAGAGTGGGTGAGAGTAGACAGCCCTGCCTTACTCCAACTGTTGTTCGAAACCATTCTCCAATGTTGTTGTTGTAGTACACTGCACTGGTGGCCTCGCTGTACAGCTGTTTGATGACTCTGATCAGGTTTGCATTGATGAGGTATTAGACATTTTTCAAGCAAGGATAGGTGGAAAGTTTGCAGCACTCACTGTGATAGACTCAGACATAGATACACTGACGAATAGCTTCAATACAGCGGTGACTGAAACAGCAAACGAGCTTCTTGGCAAACGCCGACCAGTCAAAAAACCATGGGTCACACCTAACATCCTACAACTATGCGACAAGCGTAGAGAGCTGAAGAAAAAGAAAAATGAAACAAAAGAAAGAGCAGAACAATATAGGGCAGTCAACAAAAGAATCAGGAAGTCCATGACGGAGGCAAAAGAGAATTGGATCGGTGAACAGTGCCAAGACATTGAAGAGAACATCAAGAAAAACGATAGCAAGAAAGCATATCAGCTGGTGAAAGACCTGACTAGCACAAAACAGAGAAAAGGTTTAACAATCCAAGACAAAAATGGGAAGTGTCTCACTGACGACCAGGATATTCTGAACAGATGGACAGAATACTGCTCCGACCTGTATAACTATAGAACCGCAGGAGATCCAGAAGTCCTTAATGTACCCGAAAGCAAAGACACAGACAGTCACCCTATCCTCCGAGAAGAAGTGGAAACAGCAGTCAGATCGCTGAAAAAGGGGAAGTCAGCAGGGGCTGACAACATTCCAGCTGAGTTGGTCCAAGCTGGAGGGGAAGCCATGATCAGCGCCCTACTAAGAATCTGCAACAAGATCTGGCAGACAGGAAAATGGCCAACACAATGGACGCAGTCACTCATCATCACCCTCCCCAAGAAAGGAAATCTACAACAATGCCATAATTACCGCACAATCAGCCTCATATGTCACCCAAGCAAGGTCATGCTGCAGATAATATTGAATAGACTGAAGCCACAAGCAGAGACCATCATTGCTGAGGAACAAGCAGGTTTCAGAGCAGGGCGCAGCACAACAGAACAGATATTCAACCTCAGAATACTATGTGAGCGGTACCTTCAACATCAACAAGACCTTTACCACGTATTTATCGATTTTAAGAAGGCATTTGACAGGGTGTGGCATGCAGCTTTGTGGGCAACCATGAATTTGTACAGCATCAATGCAAACCTGATCAGAGAAACATTATATACAAATATAAAATCAACAGTCCTCGTAAATGGTAACAGTTCAAAATGGTTTAGAATTGAAAGAGGGTGCAGGCAGGGTGATCCAATATCGCCCTACTTATTTATTCTTAGTGCCGAGATTTTGGCTATAATGATTAAAGAAGATACATCAATTAAAGGAATACGCATTGGAGAGACAGAACATAAAATTTCCCAATATGCAGATGACACTCAATTGTTAAACATAGGAGATAAACTATCATTTGAACATTCTATACATATTCTAGAGAAGTTTGGAAAAATATCAGGTCTTATCATGAATAGTGACAAAAGTCAAGTTATATGGCTTGGTAATAAAAAAAGAATCAAGTAGTGTGTTCTGTCCCCACCTAAAAATGACGTGGAATCCCCCCAAATTCAAGATTCTAGGAATCTGGTTTACCCCAAATCTAAAGGACTGTGAAAATATGAACTACAATGATACATTTTCTGAAATTAAAAAGCTATTTAAAGTTTGGTTACAAAGAGTTATTACTCCACTTGGCAGAATTGCCATTTTAAAGTCTCTTATATTGTCAAAACTTATTCACCTGTGGATGTTATTACCAGATCCACCTGACCATTTCATAAAAAGTCTACAAAAGCTATGTTTCCAGTTTGTTTGGAACAATAAACAAGATAGAATAGGTAGAAAGACGGCTATTAAACCCGTTACTCAAGGAGGGATGAGCATACCTGATATAAGAAAATATATTTATGCGCTGAAACTTATATGGATAAGAAAAATTAGAAATGTAAATCACACATGGATAAGTATTGCAGAAAAAACATATCCACTTATCATGAACTTAGAAAGCTATGGATCAGATATAACAGCCACATTTTCAAACATCAATCCTTTTTGGACACATACGTTTAAAGCTTATAGATTTTTCTCTCGTTGCATTAGTCCCTCAAATGCACGAGAAATGCTCTCTGAACCAGTTTTTTACAATGAAAATATAACAGTAGGTAATAAAGTAATCAAACACACGTATTTAATACAGAAAGGTATATATTCTATTAAACACTTTCTCAATGAAAAAGGTGAATTTATTAATTACAAAGATTTCAGTTCAAGCTGTGGCAGGCCTCTTGACTTTCTTACGTTTCATGGATGGATTTCCTCAATGAAACAGTACATAAGGAAAGCTGGCATACAAATAAGTGACAACATAAGTAATATTCAAGAGACACCCACAGTACTGCGGATCATTGATAGTGTAAATAAGGGGACAAAAAAGTATTATGAATATCTGGTATCAGACAAACAACTTCCAAACTGTTGCACAAAGTGGACAGAAAAACTACATGAACATTTCCATTGGAAATATATCTTTGTAAAAATACATAAAATTAAAGATGTAAAACTAAAATGGCTGCAAATGAGAATAATTCACCGCATCATTGCTACAAACGTGGTGTTGAATGCTATGGGTTTAGTGAACACAACACTTTGTACTTTGTGTAATGAGACCAGAGACTCGATAGAACACTTTTTATGGGATTGTAAATATATTAGAACTTTTTGGACAAGTTTAGAACATGTTATTAAAGAACGATGCACAAATGTCTGTAACATAACATTTTCTCGTAATTTAGTCATTTTTGGGGTAGACCAACACATTAAAACAGATATGACCTTTGATTTGATAATGTTGCTTGCAAAGTTACACATCTACAGATGCAAAATTGACAGACAAGTACCAACACTTTCTGTTTTTCAGGCACAGCTACACAATAGATTTAAAACCGAGCAGTATAATGCAAGAATTGCAAATAACCTTATGAAATTCGAAATAGAATGGAATCACTACAAATTGTTTTTTGTCACATAAAGGATGAATAAAACACCAGAAGACACACAGCTTTGGACAAAAAAAACACAACAAACATCCCATCAAGCCCTCCTATAATGGGGGAGGGAGGAATGGCAATTGAAAACTGTTTAATATTCTTCAGATAGCATGGCATATGAATTGTGTACTGTATAAAATGCCGTTGTGTATATATGTATGTATGTATGTATGTTTGTATGTGTGTATGTATGTATGTATGCAGGAATGCTGTATATACGCTATTTCTTTATTATGTCTAGTTAACGTTTATTGATATTGATAATGCTTGTCATGCATATATGTATTTGTAACAACAAAAGAAATTAAAAAAGAAAAAAAAGAAAAAAAAAAGTTTATATTTATAGCTTTTGAGGCAGGAGACCAACATAGTTACAGTATTTATTATGTTTTTTATATGCTCATCCCATTTGCAATTGTCCTGAAGAATGATACCTAAGTGTTTGTGCATACTTTTATTTTGAAGGCAATTTGAATCAAATGAGAGTGGTAGGATCATGTTATTGTTGCGAGAAAAATTTAAGAGTTCTGTTTTGTCTGCATTAAAACTAACTTTCCAGCACTTGGCCCAAGAATTTATTTTTTCTAAATCGGAATTAAGTGTTTCGGCGCGAATGTTTGGATCGTTTACTGCTAAAGACATGCTAGTATCGTCAGCGAAAAGTCTTATATCAGATTCTATATTGTTCACAATATCATTTATATAAATTAGAAATAATAGTGGACCTAGGACTGATCCCTGAGGAACACCGGCACTTATCATTTTAAAATCTGATGTATTACCTTTTATAACTACTGCTTGGGTACGGTTTGAAAGATAGTCAGTAAACCAGTCTAATAATTTACTACGTATACCATATGCTTTCATCTTGTGTAGAAGCTCCTTGTGCCAGACACGGTCGAACGCTTTTGATATGTCAAAATACACTGCTTGTGTTGTAATTCCACAATCAAATGAGGAACAAAGACTGTTATATATACAAAGTAACTGGTTCACAGTGGAGTCTCCAGGAGTAAAACCTGATTGGAATGGAGAAAGAATGTGGTTAGATGATAGGAACTGATACACTTTTGAGTGAATACATTTTTCAAAAACCTTCCCAACGCAACTTAACAATGAAATTGGTCTATAGTTGTTACATAGTTCTTTTGATGCTTTTTTATGAATAGGATTTACTAAAGCTGTTTTCCAAAGTTTTGGGAACCTACATTCGTTTAGACTTCTATTAAAGAGATTAGTAAGCGGATTTAGAATAGATGGTAGAGATGATTTTAAGAGTTTATTGTGAACTAAATCTAATCCTACTGCTTTATTCATATCCAGGTTAAGAATGACATTTTCAACTTCAGAAGCTGACAGCAAAATTTCATTTGTTTCCTTTTCAAGAAAAGGCATATTAGGGGGGTCATCGTCATCATTTTCCAGAGTAGACTGGGAAATGAAAAAGCTATTGAAAATATTTGCCTTATCCCTACTTGAATAGAACAGGTGTTGTTATACAAAATAGGAGGGATTTCGTTGGCATCTATTCCTTTCTTTTTCAGAAACAGTTTAACTAGCTTCCACCATTCCTTTTGTCCAAACGTGGACGGGTTGGAAACCTTGCTTTCTAGTTCTGTGGTGTATTCTAGCTGTCTTTTTCTTTGTACAGAATTCACATAGTTCCGAAACTGGCGGAAACAAGCCAGTTTTCAGGTGTGTTAGTTAATTTAGCAGTTCTGTGAATAACCTTGCGTTCGGCAATTAACATTCTAATCTCATCTGTCATCCAGGCTACATCATTCGGACGAACAGTAACAGTTTTAACTGGCTTACATAATTTAGCTTTTTCCATGAGAACCTTTGAAAACATCTCAGCACTTTCATCTAGAGTTTCAGCATAAATAACTTCGTTCCACTTCACTTCCAACAACAGATTACAAAATTTAGTTTTATCTAGTTTGTTGTAGTTAAATATTATTCGTTTAAACGGCTGTTCTTTTGTAATTGTATTTCTGACAGTGGCGCAAGGAACACTGTGGTCGCTACAGATAGCTGGTAAAACTTCAACTGAGTGTACTAGGTTCGGACTCTGTGTAATGATCAGATCTAAACAAGAATGTGTTAAGTCAGTTATCCGTGTAGGTTCATTAGTTAATTGTTTGAGCTGATAACGATTTAGAAGGTCAACCAAATAGGGTGACGGTGTATCTAGGATATTTGTGTTAAAGTCGCCAAGAATAAGGAATTTGAGTAGTATGTTGAGTTACATTGTCAATGCTCTTTTCTATTAGATTCCAGTAATCAACTGTCGAGTTAGGTGGACGATAGAAAGATCCGATTAATATACCCGTCTGATCTAGTTTTGTTTCAATCCACACGGCTTCCAAATCGCTGACGTGCAAATCAGGCCGAGTTTTACAATACAAATTATTTCTAACATAAATAGCTACTCCACCATGTGGGTCATGCGATCTGTCACACCTGACTGGTGGATGAAAATTGGTCAGGTGAATTGAACTGTTGTGGTCCGTTTCAGAAAGCCACGTTTCAGATACTGTAATTATATCGATATTGTTGTATTCTGATTGTATCAGTTGAATCTTATTTCTAATACTTCTTGCATTTATGTGCACAATTTTTAAATCAGTTGTAGGAGTTGGTCCTGGGTTAACTTCTACATCTCCACACAAGAACAAAAGTAACAACAACCACTGAGTGGAGACTGAACCTCTATATCCCCTGTGATTATGAATGAATCAATCTGTGTGGTCATTAGGAACAGAGCTGTTTGTTGAATTACTTTTGTGATCATCAACAAAAGCAAGAAAGTGAGCAAATACTGACAATGTTGTGCTATAGGGATGGTGAAGGCATGACAATATCAGAAATTGAACGATCAGAGATCGATCAAGAAAAGATAGTTTTCTTGTTTTGGCCAAGGCTTTAGAGTAATGCATGCCAATCCTTGCACGATACATACCTACATCTACTGCCATTCAAGTCACAGCACTAAGCAGCAACACAAAAAACAGGAATGTGTCAAGGACTAGCATAAACAAATGGTATGAAATTGCTCTCCGTCTCGCTAAATAAAATAATAGGTAAACAACTAAACCATTTGAAAAAACATGAAATGCAAAATATTTCAACAAGGACATGTAACAATAAAAATAGAAAAAAATCGCGAGCATTTTTATGCACAAGAACATTTTTCCACAAAGTGGGAAAAAAAGAGAAAAAGTCAGCGAAGGTCAACAAAGGGAGCTAAAGCAGCGTGATACAACAGAGTGCGCTCCCAGCTTTCGAAGCAAAAACAGCACGTGACCAGGGACCCGACCACCAACCGCCTCCCCACATAAACAAGTGCCTTCCGATTTTGGTCCAACTGTTCTATTTCCAAATGGATCCATACACACACCCACATGCACACGCATCCACGCACACATGCATATAGGCATGCAAGAACACTCGCACACAAAACACGCGCGCCTCTCTCTCTCTCTCCCACCCTCTCTCTCCCTCTCTCTCTGCATGAAGGTATACCACACAATAGTTCTGACTGGCCATCCAAAAACACCCTTACGCTATGAACCGCTCGCACAGACGCTTGCATGTACGAAAGCACTCTCACGCCAATACACGCCCACACAAGCATGAAGCATAAGTAGTAATAAACAGGTTTCCAAATCATTTTTCACATATATTCCAAATTGGTCCTAATAGGTTCTGAAAATAACATGCACATATACACACATCCATACATCCATACACATACATACACACATATACACACACATACACACATATATTCACACACACACAAACATACACGCACATGTGCATATACACTCATATACACTCATATTCATATATACACATCTGTATTGCATATACCCTAATACACACAATGCCCTAATACACACATTATAGGCACGCACACACATACACACATTACACATATACACAAATATACATACAACCACCCACCCAGACACGTCCCTATACACACTGTACCCCCCCCCCCCACCCACCCCACCCCACACACACACACTTACACGCTCACTCTCTCTTTCCACCATTTTACTCACATTTTACTTATTGATCCACTCAGTCTCTCATCTGTCCACAATCAGCACTTTCTGTATGTAAGTTGGTCCACAAGTCACTGATGCCGAGTTCCGAATATTGGACCCTGGTAGTAGTAGCGGGCTGTTGCCGCAGAGGTCTACATATCCCTGTCAAACACAGTCATCTCTCGTTTTGTAGTGACACGGTAGATTACATCGTTCTGTTTGACGAAGATCACACCGTCGCTAACCCACGTGTCCTCGATCTTCCTTTTCCTTTTCAAGTTTCGGGCCATCCAGGCAATTTCCGAGCGATCCTTGGTCAGGTCGTGGTTGATGAAGATCCGCGGTGGCGTGACAGCAGCAGCAGCAGCTCCAGCACCTCCAGCACGCGATCCCGAAGACGAGGAGGAACGGCCTGGGAACAGCTTTCCCACGTCAACGGCCGGCAGTTTCTTCCTGGCCGCCATGAGCACCGCTTTGTGACGGTAGGAGGTGCACTTCAGCAGAATTGGGCGGATCCTGGTGTCTCCTTCAGACTGCTTCTTGCCCACACGATGACTTCTGTCGATCATTTCCTCCGTCACCTCAACGTCCACCTCTTTAAAGATTTTTCTGACCACATCGTCAGTGGACTCCCCCCTCACTTCAGGAACAGAGGTGATCCGCAGGGAGTTGCGTCTCCCGTACTGTTCCAGCTCGTCCACCCTGTCCTGGAGCTTCATGATCTGGCGGTCTTTGCTCTCAATGGCGGCCTGCAGATCCCCAATGGTGGCACGCAGTCCCTGAATCTCCCGACGTAGTGGGTCGAGGACTTGCGCAGCTACAGCCTTGGAGATCATGTCCAGGATGTGAGGATCTCCCAACACTGCCTTCAACTCCTCCATTTGCGGGGTCGATTTGGGATGGGCGGTCTGGGAGGCAGCACCGCTAGAACCTCCCTCCAACAGAGTGCTGGAGAGAAAGTCTGTGACGATGGTGTCATCGTTATCGTCACCAATCATACTGTCCTCGGTCAGACAGGACCTCTTGTCTGCTTCATCCTGTAGGGGCGATGAGGCTGGGCGCTTCTTAGTTTGCTGATTTGACATCTTCCTTGCAGCAGCAACAAGCAACAAATATAAACACTTATGTCTTTCCTGTTTATATTGACTTTATACACCAAAATTGAAAAGCACACTTGTCCCTTGTAAAGAATCAGAAGACTTCGGTCACAAGTAAAGATCTTCCTGATGCCATGAATTTGGCTCCTTCCACAGTATCAACTATCAACGCACATGTGCAGAAACCGTGTAATGTATATATACTGTATATAACCGTGAGACAGCACGTGGTGATTGTAAATAAACACAAAGTTCGTAGGCTCGCAGAACGAAGAGATCAAGCTGTCATGTCACACTGGTAAGCATGCAGGACGTCCGTACAATCCGCCACTGTTGATCTCTGCACTATGTAAACATACCAGTCACAGGTCACAGGTGAGCAAATGGAAACTGTCAACACACAGGTGACAGCCGCACGCCAGCACAAGAATTTTAATATCAGCACGTGCATAACGTCGATTTACTAGGCCAGCAGCAGATTCACACCGTTTTTTACAACTACACACAGGCGGTTAAAAAAAAATGTATGTGTATATGTATGTGTATGTGTGTGTATGTGTATGTTTATGTGTATGTGAGTGTGTATGTGTATGTGTATGTGTGTGTATGTGTGTGTATGTGTCTGTATGTGTATATGTGTGTAAATGTGTTGTGTGTGTATGTGTATGTGTATTTGTATGTGTGTATGTATATGTGTATGTGTATGTGTGTGTATGTTTTATGTGTGTGTGTATGTGTATGTGTATGTGTGTGTATGTGTATGTGCATGTGTATGTCGAGTGGATGTGTATATGTGTGTATATAGGTATGTGTATGTGTGTATGTGTATGTGTATGTGTGTAAATGTGGATGTGGGTGTGTATGTGTGTATGTGTATTTTGTTGTGTATGTGTATATGTATGTGTATTTTGGTGTGTATGTGTATGTGTATGTTTATGGGGTATGTGTATGTGGGGTTATGTGTGTTTTGTATGTGTTGTGTGGGGTATGTGTAATGTGTATGTGTTGTGTATGTGTGTGTATGTGTGTGTTTTATGTGTATGTGTATGTGTGTTATATGTGTATGTGTGTATGTTAGTGTATGTGAAAATGTATTTGTATGTGTGTGTATGTGTGTGCGTATGTGTAGGTGTTTGTGTGTGTATGTGTATGTGAAATGTGGTGTTTATTTTGTATGTGTATGTGTATGCGTATGTGTATTTGTATGTGTGTAGTTTATGTGTTTTGTGTGTGTAATGGTATGTGTACGTGTATGTGTATGCGTATGTGTATGTTTGTGTATGTGTATGTGTGTGCATGTGTATGTGTATGTGTGTGTGTAATGTGTATGTGTGTGTATGTGTACGTGTATGTGTAAATGTGTGAATGTGTATGTATATTGTGTGTGTATGTGTATTGTATGTGCATGTGTATGTGGATGTGGAGTATTTTATGTGTGTTTATGTGGATGTGTATGTGTAGGCGTGTATGTATTTGTTATATGTGTATGTTTATGTGTATGTATGTGTGTATGTGTATGCGTTTATGTGTATGTGTATGTGTATGTGTGAGATCTTCAGTTTAACGTCTATTCACATTTAGTGATTTTAGAAAGGGAAAAGTAAAATAAACAAGAGAATGTAAACAATAACAAAAAGTGTCAAATAACAGTACTTAAAAACTAAGTTTAACATACTACAAAAACTGAATTATCGGACCTCTTATCAATCCTAACACAATGTCCAACAGTAACGATGTTACTTTTTGTTGGGTTCCCTCACACACTGGTATCTTTTTTAATGAAAAAGTTGACAGTCTTGCAAATTATGGCGCGAGAAATAAAAATAGTTCTTTTGAAATAAACGTTGCCTTATCTCTGCATGAGGGATACAGCTTCCTACAAAACGCTTGCTGGAAGCACTTCAGAAAGAAAATATATGATTCTGGCTATTGTCTTTATAATGGCTGTATATGTGTATGTATATGTGTAATGTGTTGTGTATGTGATGTGTATGTGTATATGTGGTGTATGTGTATGTGTATGTGTGTGTATGTGTATGTGTATGTGCATGTGTATGTGGATGTGGATGTGTATATGTGTGTGTATAGGTATGTGTATGGGTGTTTTGTATGTGTTGTGTGTAAATGTGGATGTGGGTGTGTATTTTGTGTATGTGTAGGGTATGTGTATGTGTGTGTATGTGTATTTTGTATTGTATGTGTGTGTATGTGTATGTGTACGTGTATGTGTGTGTATGTGTATATGTATGTGTATGTGTAAGTTTTTGTGTATGTGTATGTGTGTGTATGTGGTTTTGTATGTGTATGTGTGTTATGTGTACGTGTATGTGTATTGGTGTATGTGTATGTGTGTGTGTATGTGTATGTGTAGTATGTGTAAGTGTATGTGTGTATGTGTATTGTATGTGTATGTGTAAATGTATTTGTATTGTGTGTATGTGTGTGCGTATGTGTAGGTGTATGTGTGTGTATGTGTATGTGTATGTGTATGTGTGTTTATTTGTATGTGTATGTGTATGCGTATGTGTATTTTTATGTGTGTATGTTTATGTGTATGTGTGGTATGTGTATGTGTACGTGTATGTGTATGCGTATGCGTATGTATGTGTATGTGTATGTGTGTGTATGTGTATGTGTATGTGTGTGTGTATGTGTATTTTGTGTGTATGTGTAAAGTGTATGTGTAAATGTGTGAATGTGTATGTGTATGGTATGTATGTGTATTTGTATGTGCATGTGTATGTGGATGTGGATGTTTAAAAATTTAATATGTTATGTGTATTGTGTGGTTTTATGTGTATGTGTATGTGTGTATAAAATGTGTATGTCTATGTGTGTGTATGTGTTTGTGTAATGTGTCTATGTGTATGTCTATGTGTTATGTGTGTGTGTATTTGTATGTGTGTGTATGTGTATTGGCATGTGTAGTGTGTGTTTGTGTATGTGCATGTGTATGTGTATGTGTATGTGTATTTTGTATGTGTTGTAAAGTGTGTGTATATGTATGTGTATGTGTGTGTATGTGTACGTGTATGTGTATGTGTGTGTATGTGTAGTGTATGTGATTTGTATGTGTGTATTGTATGTGTTTGTGTGTATATGTATATGTATGTAAATGTATATATGTATGTGTATTTATTGTAAAGTGTATGTGTGTGTCAGTGTTTGTGTAGTGTATGTGTGTGTATGTGTATTGTGTGTGTTATTGTGTGCGTGTGTATGTTGTGTGTATGTTATTGGGATGTTTATGTATGTGTATGTGTTTGTGTATGTGTGTGTTTTTGTGTATGTGTATGTGTATGTGTATGGGTATGTATGTGTATGTGTATGTTGTATGTGGGTTGTGTATGTGTATGTGTATTTTTATCTGTGTGTATGTGTATGCGTATGTGTATGTGTGTGTATGAGTATTTTGTATGTGTATGTTGTGTATGTGTATGGTATGTGTATGTGTGTGTATGTGTTGTGTATGTGTGTGTATGTGTACGTGTACGTGTATGTGTGTGTATGTGTATGGTATGTGTATGTGTGTGTATGTGTATGTGTGTGTATGTATATTTTGATGGGGTATGTGTAAAGTGTATGTGTATGTATAAAATGGGTTTGTATTATGTGTATGTGTATATATGTGTATGTGTATGTGTATGTGTTTGTGTATGGGGTTTTGTGTGTGTGTATGTTTTGTGGGTGATGTGTATGTGTAAGTTTATGTGTGTGAATGTGGTGTGAAGTGTGGGGTATGTGTATGTGTACGTGTATGGGGGGTATTTGGTATGTGTATGTTATGTGTATGTTTGTGTATGTGTGTGTATGTGATGTGTATGTGTGTGTATGTGTGGGCGTATGTGTATTTGTATGTGTATCTGTGTGTATGTGTATGTGTTTTTGTGTATGTGATGTGTATGTGTGTGTATGAATATTGTGGTGTATGTGTATATGTATGTGTAAATGTGTGTATTGTATGTGTGTGTATGTGTATGTGTATGTGCATGTGTATGGGGGATGTGGATTTGTATATGGTGTGTTATGGGGATGTGTATGTTTTGTGTATGTGTATGTGTTTTATGTGTAAATGTGGGTGTGGTGTGTATGTGTATGTGTCTGTGTAAGGTATGTGTTTTTGTATGTGTATGTGTATGTGTGTGTTGTGTTTCTTGTAAGGGATGTGGGATGTGCTTGTGTTAGAATGTGTATGTGTATGTGTATCTATGTGTACGAGTTGTGTATGTGTATGTGTATGTGTGTGTATGTTTGTGTATGTGTGTGAATGTGTGTTTTGTGTATACGTATGTGTATGTGTGTGTATGTGTATGTGTATAGTATTTTATGTGTGTATGTGTATGTGTAAGTGTGTGTATGTGTATGTGTAAGTGTATGTGTGTGGAAATGTATGTGTATGTGTATGTTAATGTTTGTGTATGTGTAGGTGTGTATTTTTATATGTGTATGTGTGTGTATGTGTGGGGTGTATGTGTGTATGTGTATGTGTGTGAATGTGTATGTGTGTGTATGTGTATGTGTATGTCTATGTGTGTGTATGTGTAGTGTGTGTTTTGTATGTGTATGTGTTTATGTATGGTGGGATTTTATGATATTGTATGTGTATATCTGTGTATGTGTAAGTTTGTGTTATGCGTATGTGTGTTTGTGTATGTGTGTATGTGTATGTGGATGTTTATGTTTGTGTATGTGTATTTGTATGTGTGTATGTGTATGTGTATGGGTATGTGTATGTGTTTGGGTATGTGTGTGTATGTGTATGTGTATGTGTGTTATGTGTAAAGTGTATGTGTATTAAGTATGTGTTTTGTGTGTGTATGTGTTGTGTTGTGTATGTTTATGTGTATGGGGTGTAAAGTGTATGTGTAAATGTTTTATGTGTATGTGTATATTTGTGTATGTGTATGTGTATGTGCATTTGTATTTTGGATGTGGAAGTGTATATGTGGTGTGTAGGTATGAGTAAAGTGTTTGTATGTGTATGTGTATGGTGTGTATATGTGGATGTGGATGTATATGTGTGTATGTGTATTTCTATGTGTATGTGTATGTGTGTATATTGTTATGTTGTTTTTGTATGTGTATGGGGTATTTATGGGTTGTGTTTTTTTGTTATGTGGTTGTATTGTGTTTTGTATGTGTGGTGTATGTGTATTGTTGTGTGTTTGTGTATGTGTGTTTTATTTTGTATGTTTTATGTGGGATGGGTTGTGTATTTTGTTTTGTATGTGTATGTGTGTGATGTTATGTGTGTGTGTATGGTGTATGTGTGTATGTGTATGTGATGGGGTTATGTGTTGTGTAATATGTGTATGTAAGTGGAGAATTTTTTTAG
>CM054164.1:848120-890620 GCA_028751875.1 Rapana venosa
CCCAGAAAACAAAAAGAAATGTAAAAAATTCTGGAAAGGAACAAGAAAAAAACACACACATCCAGCATTCAAACACAGAGCTACACACAGTGCTGCCGACAGGCGCAAAGGCAGATCACTCTCCACAACACAACGCATCGCGACACAACACAGCACAACACAAGCAACGCATCACGGCACGACACAGCACAGCACAACACAACACAACGCATCACGACACAGCACAACACACACAACGCATCACGACACAGCACAACACAACACAACACAACGCATCACGACACAGCACAACACAACGCATCACGACACAGCACAACGCATCACGACACAACGCATCACGACACAACGCATCACGACACAGCACAACACAACACAACACAACGCATCACGACACAGCACAACACAACACAACACAACGCATCACGACACAGCACAACACAACACAACGCATCACGGCACGACACAGCACAACACAACGCATCACGACACAGCACAACACAACGCATCACGACACAGCACAACACAACGCATCATGACACGACACAGCACAACACAACGCATCACGACACAGCACAACAGCCACAGTCCCTGTGGTGGCAGTGTCAAGGGAAGGGCAGCACTAACGCACCACTGAAGCTGTTCTTTCCATACAGGCCATCATCAAACTGATGCACAGGACTGACAGCCTTCAGCCACACCCTCTGTCCTGCAGTCAGTGGCACCATCACACTCCCCCACCCTCCATAGACACTGCCATGAACATCACAGTGCCAGTCATCATCTACCATGATGTAGCCATAAACAGCGGTGCCTGTGCTGCTACTGACCACAGCAGCAGTGAAGAAGTAGAGGCCTGCATGAGGGGCAGTGAACTGTCCTGTGTCTTCACTGAAGTGACCGCCGTCATTGCTCTCTACCATCTCAAACCTCATGGCCTGGTGCTGTTTTGTTGTGGCCTTGTTCAGCCACCTGGCAGAGAACAGCCTCCTGCCTTGTCCTGCAACATGGGAAATGATTATTTGCATTGTTGTTTGTTGTTGTTTTGTTTTAATATACTATCTCGTTAGTATAGCATATGCTAAGGGATGGCGTGACACAAGTAAGGCATAGCATTGTGTGTGTGGTGCTGGTGTGTGGTGTGTATGTATGGTGATGGTCGCGATGTGGACTGGTGTGGTCTGTGTGGGTATGTATGTGTGGGCGTATGGTATCGGTATGAATATAGGTTGGTATGGTATGGCATAGTAGTATGGTATAGCGTATTCTTATGTATGGTAATGGTATTTTTCTTGGGTGCTTATTGATTATTAAGGTATGGTATTTATGGTATGAGATATTTATGGTAAGGTATGGAGTTTTATGTATATATAGTGTATTTTATGTATGAGTATGGAATCCACAGTGCACATACAAGATAGAGCTAGTCTATTAGCTTTCTAGTAGTCTCATAGTTGTGTGTTGTGTGTGTGGTGTGTGTATGTGTTGGTTGGGTATTTATTGTGGTAGGTGTGTTGTTATGGTTATGTGTTTGGGGGTTTTGTGTGTGTTTATGTGTTATGTTTATGTGTGAGTGTGTGTTTATCTTGTGTTGTATGTGTGTGTTTGTTTGTGTGTGTATGTTGTGTTGTATAGTGTGTGGTATCGTGTGGTGTGTGTTTGTGTGGTCGTAGTGTGTTGTGTTGTGTGTTTGTGTGTGTCCGCTTTAAACGGCTGTCCACAAAACGGCCAGTAGCTAGACAAGAGTGCGAAAGGAAAGAGATGAAAAGAGAATCAGTGTGTTTTGTTGGGCATTGAATGGAGGATCAAAAAGATGAATCGATCTTAACATTCCACAAACTTTGTTCGTTTCGACGCATCTGCGTGTGCGAAACAGCACATAAGTGCTTATTCCCGAATCCCTCGCTATAAAATAATAAAAAGAAAACACAACAATGCATTTGCTTTCTACCTGAAGCCATCTCTATCTAGAACCACAAATAGCACTCTCAATGAGATTTCCCTGCAATAATTATCGCACGACAAACTGATAAAAAAATGAAAGAAACTCAAATACTCGGGCGCACGCGCGCGCCCATGGCGTGCGTGCGTGTATGCTAAGTGTGTGTGCGATTATTCGTTCTGTATCCAAACGTCGTTCACAATCCGAATGAACTAACAGAAATAAAAAACGGACTGAAAGCAAAATCAACAAGAAACAATAAAAGCACACAATTCAACTACACACCGGATTTGCATTAAAGCAACGAATGCAAAAAAGAAGAATGAAAAAGAATGGTGACACAGGAACAGAATCGAACAGAACCTTCTAGGAATACAAAACACCTGGGATCACACAAAAAGAGTATGGGAAATCCCAAGAAACTTTCTTTTAAGAATGTTGCTCAGAAATAAGGTTGTTTTGCCAAAAAGGGTTTGGTCAGAAAAAAACAAAGTCCTGACCAAGGACAAGAAACATGATGTAAAAAACTGTCCACCCACCAATAAGTGACTTTTTGTTTTTGCAAATGGTGTTCCTGCTCTCAAAAGCGCCGGCATACACCCCGTCTAAATCCCTGCGATTTGCAACTAGTTTCTTTTCCCACCTCATAAAATCATTCTGCTTCTAACAACCATGTCCAAATGAATCTGACTTCCCAACAAGGAGGAGGGGGAAAGAGGTGAAGAAGAAACAGAGAGATAAGAGAAAAAGAGAGAGAGAGAGAGAGAACAGAGTGAGGGGGTGGGTTGGTGAGGCGAGTGTTGAGAAGGGATGGGGTAGGGGGTGGGGGGGGGATGGAGCAAGGTTTGAAAAAAAAAAAGGTATGCATTATGAACATAGATAGGCTTCTTTCAGAAGTTAAACTGTGTTCAATACTCGTATAAGATAGCTTTATTACATTTCAGTGATTTGATCTTATCAAACCAAATGTTTATAACAATATGCTGTTTGCCATCAAAAAAATGTGTGCATATGTGTAACGACTGTTTTCCAGTTTGTGTTGTTTGTGTGTGTGGTGGGATGTGTGTTGTTGTAGTTTGGGTGGTGATGTGTATTGTATGTGTGTGTTTGTGTGTGGTAGTCGTACGTGCGCGGTGTTATGTGTGGGTGTGTGTGTTGTGACGTGCGTGCGTGGTGTGTGTGTGTGTGTTATTTGTGTGTTGCTGCGTCGTGTGTGTGTAATTGTGTGTTCATTGTGTTGTGTTTGTGTGTGTCGGCGCGGCGTCGGGTGTGTATTATGGTGGGTAGTGTGTGTGTGTTGTGTTGTGTGTGTTGTGAGTGTTGTGTGTGTGTGTGTGTGTAGTGTTTGCTGCTTGAATGTGTGGTTGCGTGGGCAGATCCATGTGTGCAGGGTGTTGGTGATTTTACTTGAGAGTTTATAACTGCTGAGGTATTCTCGAATTTGTGGGACTAACATATGTGAGGATCGTGCTGATGTTAGTGATATTTTTTTCATTGATACTCTTGTTTATATGTTTACTGCGCTTTATGCATACTGTAACCCGCGTGGATGTATCTGTCTCTGTATAAAAATGCTTGAATTGATTGCACAATGAACTAAGCGTCTATCCTTCTTGGTATGGGGGGGGGAAATGTGGGTTATCATCTCATGGTAAATATCCAAGAAGACGATGCGCTTTCTTATGAAAAAGCCAATCTGAAAAATTACAACTATGCGTTTTTCTGTGGTAACAATCTTCTCGCATGGTAAGTAATAATGTAAGTCTTCAATTTCGAACGTCTATGCACTTAAATTTATACCAGACCATCCTTAAACAAGGAACTGAATAAGGTACGAGAAAGTGTGTGTAGAGCTATAGGTTATTAATACTAAATTAGTGATGCAGGAATGTATTCTCCATCATAGCTATGGAGGGTGTTTTTATATTTTTTGACTAAGGTAGATAAGTAGTGTAGGGTATTGATATTTTAGATTGAGTTTTGTTTTATAATATAAGTAAGAGAGAAGAGACGAGAAAGAGAAAGAGTGAGAAGAAGATCTTAATCTTTGTGGGATTGTGCGTGGGGCGTCCCTGCATCATGCGCGCATCGTGTGTGTAATATAAAGTAATACACAAATAATTGTTTTCTTAACATACAACAAATCAAGAACATAATTTTTTTTTTTTAATTGAAATAAAAATAAATGCAGTAACACAAGAAATGCCCTAGAAGACGTAACAATAAACCCTTAGCATAATTTGCAATAAAACCCTTGCTCATGAGTGTGTGTGGTGTGTGTGTGTGTTGTCGTGTGTGTGTTGTGTGTGTGTGTGTGTGTGTGGAGTTGTGGGTTGTGTGATGTGTGTGTGTGTGCAATGACCTCACACTGTAAAGGTACATAAGCATGTCTGAATGTCTCAGTTAGTTCTCCTAGGCAGATCAAGGTGCACTGTAGGGCGTGTGTCATTGCACTGATCACAGGCACCTACGGTGACAACATCTGTTGATTTTAAGGAGTTGCCAATGGTGGGCAGAAATTTTTTTTCGGTTGGTCTAGAGCCACGCTTCATCCTTGGAAAACGGAAAGTGCATGTTCTCAGCCCCGCAAATGGCCAAAACCTTTCCCTAGTCTTGAGAAGTGGTCTGGGTGCTAGTCTTTCGAATGACGATGACAAACCGAGTCCCGGTGCAACACACGTTTCATGACACTATAACAACCCACAGCAAACAAAAGTTGTGCCTAGGCCCCTATTCTGAGCAGTAAAAAGGCACTAGCTAGGCAAACGTATACATAATACACTTCCAAATCGGAAAAATACCACAAAAAGGGGGCACGCGTTCGTTGGCGACGTGCTATGACCCCGTAGAGCACCCCAAAGTTCATTCATATATATCGGCCGTGACTTCTAAGTGGTTTTGATTTAATACAGTTCACAACTCAAATTCAATTTCATTCAAGTCAATTGAATTCAGTTCTTTCAAACTTCAATTGAATTCGATGCAGTTCAATTACCTCATCTTCTATTCCAATCACACTCAATGCAATTCGGTTCAATTCACAATCCAAGTCAAATGCACTTCACATTTCAATTCGATTCACCTCAAATTCCATTCAATCACCTCAGTTCAATTCACCTCAATTTACTCCTAACCCAATCGCCTCAATCGCAATAATCCCAATCGTTCTGCCTCAAGTCAATCCATTCCAATTGCACCTGCACATTCATCTCAATTCAATTCACATTCATCACAACTTCAAATCCATTCCACCTCATTTCAATTCACCCCACATTTCCCCAAAACGCCTCAATTCATCATTCCCTTCCCTTCCCTATGCCGTGTTGAGGCAGCAGGGACCACAGTCCCACTGATGTCGGTCCTGTTCTGCGACCTGTCTGTGCCCTCCGTGCAAAACATTGCTGTGCGCGTGCATAGAACCCTGTGTCCTTAAGAGGAACTAGAGCCGTGGCCAGACAGACAGACACTGAAGACGACAGACAACAGACAGACAGACAACAGACCACAGACATGACACAACAGAGCAGTCAGCAGGCACGACAGGCCGCAGGCAGCAGGCAGCAGACAGACAGACACAGCAGGCTGCACAGCAGGCAGAGCAACAGGCGCAGGCAGGCAGGCAACAGACTGAGAGCACAGACTGACAGACTGACAGCACATATCTGACAGGACAGATAAATAGAAGATAGAAGAGAAGAGATAGACAGATTTAAAAAAAATAGACTAAGAACTAGATATAATAGTTAGATAGATAAGATAGATATAGTTGACTGATCGATAGCGTAGATCGGTACAGATAGATCCATAGATAGATCGACGACAGATATTGATAGAAACAGATAGATATAGATAGATAGATAATAGTTAGATATGATAGAAAGATAGATAGATTAGATAATAAATACTATAGATATAGTACATTAGCGATTAGATAGATAGATAAAGGATAGACATAGATAGATAGATAAATTCGACAGATCATGCAATTTAGAGAGAGAAAGGAGGATAGAGTAGAAAGAAAGAGAGAATTGTTTCAGTGTATTCCAAACACATAATAAAACGCGGCTATTTCGTTCTAATTCTTAAAAAATCGTCACAAAGACTTGTTCTTATTTAAAGCGCAACAGCACAGCAACAACAACAACAACCCACCTACACCTGACGTGCTGACTCCATTCACAGCGCACACCTACCGTGAAGTACTGTCCATGATAGTGAAGACACAGAATTTGTTTGCCATAACTAGGTGACCGACTATCTCATTCGTCATCTTCATATCATGGCTTGCAAATATAATATGTATTGTGTGGGGGAATAAAGACCGGGAAAACAAATTGTTGAATCACTTTCTCTATCCGTCTGCATCGCCAAGAAGTGCTTGCTGCCGCGAAGCCGCACTGACAATTCAGGCCCAGCGCATCTGGACTTCTAGCAGAGGGAGAAAATTCTTAACAGATTTTAAATTTTCAGGAAAAAAAGCAGGAGAAAGCCAAAAATAGACAAAAAGAACAACAGAACAAGCGCAAACAGGACAAACTGAGGGAATTCCTAGCACAAATATTTGCAGAAGTGGCAGACCAATTTATTACTGACGCCCCTCACCCCCGACACCCCCCAACCCCCCTGGTATGCACAAGTGGGCATGAAAAATACCAGCACATAACAAATCTGGCAGTTTCAGACTGTCCAATCACAAATGTCCTCTCTCTCTTCTCCATCTCCTCTCTCCTCCAACTTCTCTCCTCGTCTCTCTCATTCTCACTCTCTCTCTCTCTCACACTCTTCATCTCTCTCTCTCATTCTCTCTCTCTCTCATGTGTTTTTTGTTTGGTTTGTTGTCTTTTGTTTTAGGGGGGGGGGGAGGGTTGGGGGTTTCTTGTATTTGTTTGTTTTATAAAGTTTTCTCCCCTTTGTTTCTGCTGTGCCAGAGTATGAGTATTGGGTTTATTATTAAGATGTATCCCTACGGGCGGGGACTAGATGTAAAAAAAGCACACAAGTGCCTATTCATTATCCTCGAAATAACAGAATTTGTCATTGTCATTGTCATTCTCTCCCTCTCTCTCCCTCTCTCTCTCTCCCTCCCTCTCTCTCTCTCCCTCCTTCACTCTCTCTTCCCCCCTCTCTCTCTCTCCCTCTCTTTCTCCCCACCTCTCTCTCTCCCTCTTTCGCTCTCTCTCTCTCTCTCTCTCTCTCTCTCCTCTCTCTCTCTCCCCTCTCTCTCTCCCCCTCTCTCTCTCTCCTCTCTCTCTCCCCCTCTCTTCTCTCTCCCTCCACCTCTCTCTCTCTCCTCCTCTCTCTATCTCCATCTCTCTCCTCTTCTCCCCTTTTCCCTTCTCTCTCTCCTCTCTCTCTCTCTCTCCTCTCTCCCCCCCTCTCTCTCCCCCTCTCTCTCTCCCTCTCTAACTTCTTTAGCTCTCCCTCTCTCCCTCTCTCTCCCCTCTCTCTCTCCACCCCCACTCTCTCTCCCTCTCAGACGGGATAGCCTGGTGGTCACAGCGTTGTATGTTGCACTCGTGGTTTGCTGGCCCGGGTTCTAACCCAGGTTGGAGCCACGCGAGTTCCCATTCCGGGAAAGAATGTTACATCTGGGTTGTTCCTCAGTTGCCAACTCCATGTCCACGCCAGTCCTTCACCAGGAGCCAGAAGCCATGTTCTGCCCCAACTCACGCAGAGAAATCCCGCGCATCATTAAACACCTGTTGCAACCTTTCGGAAGAGTGGTCATTTGTGCCGGCGGGAATGGAGGACAGCATTAGCCAGATCGCATTTGCAGATGGAAAAAAAAAGAAAGTCGCTTGAGTGCTTATTCCACTAGTTTTTACATGAAAAGAAGGAACGAAGTGAAGAACCCCGTGAGGATGCCCCCAATAATGATGTGTGTGAAATTAACACAGTTCTTTCTACATCTACTTCTGACTCACCATCCAAACTCTTGTCTGCTCTTCCAATATCCACATCCCTACCATAGCCTTCATCCTCTTCCTCTGATTGCTTCCCCAGCTCACCACTTTCTTCTTCAACCCCTCCGCCGCCTTCAGATCTCCTTCACATTACTTTGTTCAATGTGCAATCTGTGTGTCCTGATGGTAAAGCTGATTATATTTCTGATTTCATCTCCGAAAAAGACATTGATTTAACCTTTCTTACTGAAACCTGGCTTAAACCACATCGACACGAACCAAAACTAAAACAACTAACACCACCTGGCTACAAAACCGTTTCTTTTCCCCGACTTTCCCGTGGAGGTGGCATTAAAGGTAAAAAGTAAAGGAGTCCCATAACCTATAAGGTCGTAGGGGAGCGAGGCGTCAGAGACCTCACTTCTCTAGGGCCAGCATATTGAGGGCGGCGCCCATCTCCTCTCCCTCACTGCTTTACCTTCCCTGACCCTAAAGAGGGCAGGTACCCATTTACAGCTGGGTGAACTGGGGAAACTGTACTGAAGCCAAAGCGCGCAAACGGTCACCCATCCAACTGGTAACCACGCTCGACGCTGCGTAACTTGGCTGGGGAAAAGCGAGTGCTCCGACCACTGAGCTATCCCGTCCCCAGAGGTGGCATTGCCATCATTTATAAAGACATGTTGCAACCAGCTCTTTCTTTCAATCAAAACTTTCCTTTTTCACATGAATCCTTTGAAGTTTGCCAACTCAACCTCAACCTATCTGGCCATTCTATTACTTTTGTTGCCTCTACCCTCCACCTCCTAACCGTAAGAACAATCTGACAGCTTCCTTTTTTCATCAAGAATTTCATCACTCTTGACCACTATAGCTCTCTTCCACTTGCTATTAATTCTCAGGTGACTTCAACTTTCCAATTTTGACAACCAGTCTTCTCCTTGATGTCAACGTCTTGCTATTCTCTGTCAAATCAATCTCTTTCACAATGGTAAGTGAACCAACACACAGACCGGCCTTATTTTAGACTGGTGATCACAATGCTTCGTTTAACCTTGTTACTTCTGTCTCCGTCACTGATGGACTGCATTCTGATTATCCGCCCAGTCTTTTCTCTCAACATCACATAAACCTGTAAGAAAAAAGAAGTATGTTGCCCGCACGCTTTCTTAAAGGCCATGAACATTCAACCTTCTCTTCACAAGCTATGGGAAACGCCTTTCGCAAACGTCTGCCACATGACCTCTCAGAACACTATAACACTGTCTCCGCCAATTGCTTGGACGAGCATGCACCTCCAAACTGACCTTCTCCTGCCTGGACAGGCCCTGTGCGCCCTGGTACACTATGGATATTTTGATGGCGAAACGCAAAACGGTCGGCGTCTAGAACGGCAGTTGCTGGAAATCAAAAAACTGAAATCAATAAACAGCTTCTCCGAAAACAAACAAACAAAGTTAAATTTTAATCCATTAGCAAAGGAAATTATTTACTTTCCCAAGTTCTCTGGCTAAATCATATATATCTCTGTTCACCCTCACCTCAAATCTTCTTGGAATTTTTTTCTTGCAAAAACAATCCCTCTTCCTACGACCCACAGCCTGTCTGAACTTCCCTCATCTTTTCTTTCCTACTTGTCAGATAAAGTCCGCACATTCGCTCCGGACTGGATCAGAGCATTTCCAAGCCTGCTCTCCCGGATCCCCAATTCACTGGCCCCACTCTCTCTTTTTTTCATCCACAAGCGAAAGCAAAATCACAACAATTTCCCAGAAAAAAATAACGATTAAATAAACATTTTTATCCCAAAAACCTGCTCCTGTTTCTCACAATCCCTTTCCACAACTTGTACCCTCTTCACCGAAATAGTAAACTCATCTTTTTCGGGTCGGGAAATTTTTTTTCCATCACTCTAAAAAACCCCCCAAATAGTCCCCCCCCTCTACAAAAAAGCATGACCTTAAACCCCAAACTTTTTTAAAAAATTTCCGACCTTCTCTAATTTAAACCGTTCACCCTCCAAAGTACTTAAAAAGTTGTTCTAAAACAACTAAACCCCAACCTTCATTCCAATAATCCCCTTTCCCCCTTTTTAAATTGCCTATCGCCCCAAACCCCAGCCCCCGAAACCCCCCTAGCCCCACATTTTAATACACTTTTACTCGCTGCTGAGCGGGAAAAATCCCTTCTCACCTTCTGCCCTTTTCTGCTCCCTTTTGACACATAAACCCATAAATTTCTTCTTTCTGGGCCTCCAAAACATGTTTGGTATTAATGGAAACGCCCTCCCCCTGGTTTAGTTCAAAACCTCACAAACCGATACCAAAAAAGTTTTTTGCAGCAAAATTCAATAAAAACCCTGCCCAAACTGGAATGTGGAGTCCCACAGGGTCAGTTCTGGGTCCTGTTTCTTCACTCTTTACACTGCTTCCCCCAAAAATAAAAAAAAACCAATTCTTTATTTAAACATCATTTTATCGTTTGACACCCAGCTTCTTTGGTTGAAAAAATTGAAAATTGCCTTTGAAAATTTTTTGGTATGTTTAGACTTTAAAATGTGATCAAAAAATTAAATTTTTAAACCGAAAAACGGAAGCCATCCAGGGGGACCAAACAAAACTTTCTTCCATCACAACGACTTAAAGGGGAATTCAGCAAAAACGTCGGTTCCTCTTCCACCTCTAAAAATTCTAGGTGTGGTTTTTTAAAACCCAACACTCTCAATAAAAAAATTCATCACCCAGACCTGCCATCTTCCCTTACTATCAATTACGGCGCATAAGTGAAATTCGCAAGTATCTGTCTACTAAAAGCAACATCCAAACTTGTCACATCTCTCTTCTCTCTCGACTGGACTACTGTAATTCTCTTTTGGGCGGGTTTTTTCCCCGGCATAAAATCCATCTATTTCCCTTCAACGAAATACAAACCCTCGCAGCTCGACTGGTCCTTAAAAAAAAAAATCTAACACATCACTCCTCTTTTGCAAATCTCTTCACGCTGCCTGCTCAAAAAGAAAAATATAAAATTAAAAACCCCCTTTGTTTCAAATTCTCCCCCAAATCTGCACCTTTTTAACTCTGAAAACTGCCCTTTTCCCCAGGGGAAAAACTCCGTCCCGCCCCCTTTCCGTTCATCTGTAATCCCCGTTGTGCTTTGGGACACCCAATTTAAACAAACCCTTTTGGGCCGTCCTTTTTTCCCTCTTTTTCCGGGTCCCTCCACAGGAAATAACCTCCCTCTTTCACTTCGCCAAAACCCCTTCTTTTGGATTTTTTAAATCTAGCCTAAAAACGAAACATTTTTCCTACTCGAGTTTTCCCCCGTTATCTTTTTTTCCTACTTCCAATAGCTCCCTTCACCCCCAAACCCCCCCCACCTAAGTGGGGTTGGGGGTATAAAAATTTTTGATATTTGTTTATTTTGATTTTTAAAATGGCGTTGCTTTGCGTGGAATAAATTTGGATAAAGTGCTTTGATTTGTTTATTTTGCAAATTCAGCGCTATATAAATTCCAAAACTTTAATTATTGTGTGTCGGGTCAGAGACCCCCTCTGTTTTCCCGGTTAACCATGTAACCCAGTACCACCTGCCACATTTTGGGGAGAAAACCCCAAAAAAAAATCCGCCTGAAGGGATGGGCTCCGCCGGGGTTTGATTTGCCCAAGATAAAACCAAATACAAAGACAGCCAAAATTTTCCATCCCGGGTTTGGGTCGTGGGCCCGGGGTTACCAAGGACCGCCCCTTTCTGTTGCCCCACGGGAAAGATGTCGAAAGTTGCTACTGATGAAAAACCCGGCCAGCAAAATTCGTAAAAAAGAAAAAAAACCATCTTTGGGCACCTGGGGGGGGAGGAATTTAAGGGGTGGGGCAAAAGTGGAAGAATAAATTTTTTGGGAAGGCCCAAATATAAAGGAACACCCGGGGCCCTTTGGGAAGTGGGTGGAAAAAATTTGGGAAAAAAGGGGAAAAGGGAAAAAAACCCAAAAAATTATACACCGTGGAAAACGGGAAAAACATAAAACAGGGCGGGGGGTTTTTCTCTTTTAAACAAAGACACCGGGGAACACCGTCTTTAGTTTCCCAGCCTTGTCCAGCAGACATTACCATCCGCCTGAGAGAAACCCCCCTTTTAAAAACATAACTATATACAGGCAAAACCCCCCACATCAACTGCACAGATGAAGCCCTAGAAGAATTTTAAAGACCAAACTACAAGAGGGTTTGAAACAAAAGCCCAAGAAAAACTCCTCGTTGTGCAAAAGGGGTTTGGGAAAGCCAAGGTGGAGAAAAATCTGGAAAAACCCCGGGGGGGCGTTTGTGGGCCACATTTTAATAACCAATCAAATGAAAGAGGGTTGAGACTTTTATTTATTTTTTAACAACCACTCCATTTTAAAATTTTTTTTCCCCCTGTTCTCCTGGGGGGGGGGGGGGGGTTTGGGGTTTTTTACCCCCTTTTGGGGGAAAGGGGGGGGGGAAAAAAATTTAAATGGGGGGGGTTTAAAAAGGGGGGGAAAAAAAACCCCCAAAATTTTAAATCATGGTTTTTAAAAGGAAGGTTTTTTATTGGTTTAAATTGGGGAAAGAAATTTTGGGAGTTTGGGGGATGGTTTGGAATATTTTGATAAGAAAAAAATAAGAAAGGGAAAAATGGATAAAAATTTTGAAATGAGAAGTGAAAAAAAGAGGTATTAAAATTTTTCAAGCAAGGGTAGGGGGAAAGGTTTTCACACTCACTGTGATAGACTCAAAATAGATTTCACTGCGAATTTTCAATACGCGGTGACTGAAACAGTAAACAGCTTCTTCAAACGCCGCCCCTCCAAAAAAACCCTGGGGCCCCCCAAAACCCAACATCCAAAAACTATGGAAAAACTAGAGAGTTTAAGAAAAAAAAAAAAATGAAACAAAAAAAAAGAAGGGGGGGCCCTAATGGAGTTTAACAAAAGAATCAGGGAAATCCCCGACGGAGGAAAAAAAAAATGGATCGGTGAACATGCCAAGACATTGAAGAAACCCTCCCAAAAAAAACAATACAAGAAAGCATATCAGCTGGTAAAACCCGACAGCAAAACCCGGGGAAAAAGGTTTTAAAAAAAATAAAAAAAAAATGGGAAGTTTCTCAGGAAGGGGCCAATATTTCCCGAACAGTTTGGGCAGAATACTGCCCCGACCTGTAAAAACAAAAAGAACCGCAGGGGAAACCCCGAAGTCCCTTTAAAGTACCCGAAAGCAAAGACACAGAAAGCAAACCCATCCCCAGAAGAAGTGGAAAAAGCAGTCAATTTGTGCAAAAGGGGGAATCCCCAGGGGGGTGACAACAATCCAGCTGGTTGGGCCAAAACTTGGGGGGGAAGCCAGATCCGCGCCCTACTTAAGAATCTTCAACAAATCTGGCAGAAAAAGGAAAAGGGCCAACAACCGGACAAAAATCCCCTCATCATCAACCCCCCCCAAGAAAGGAAATCTACAACAAGGGCCAAAAAATTACCGCACAATCACCCCATATGTCACCCAAGCAAGGTCCCTTCTGCAAGATAATTTTTGGGGAAAAGACTTGGGGAAACCACAAGCAAGGAAACCATCTTTGGGTGAGGGGAAAAAGGAAGGGTTTAGAGCAGGGCGCAGGCCCCAACAGAACAGATATTAACCTCAGAATACTATGTGAGCGGTACCTTCCCAAAATCCCAAAAAGACCTTTTTACCACGTAAATTTTTCGATTTTAAAAAAGGCATTTTAAAAGGGGTGGCATCACTTTTTGGGCAACCATAATTTTTTTTCAGCATCAATGCAAACCTTTCAAGTAAACAAAAAAGGGGGACACGGGGGACCTTTCAGTGGGACTTTCAACAACAACTTTGGGGGAAGGTTTCGAACAACAGTTTGGGGTAAGGGAGGGTGGCTTTCCTCAACCCCCCCTTTTCAAGGGGAAGGGGTTAAAGGCTGATGCAATGGAAAAAAAATTAAAAGGTTAATAAACCTTGGGGGAAAAAAGATAAAAATGGGTTGAAATTGCTTGATTTGGGAATGAGGGTAGAAAAAAACTTGAAATAAAAAGAACACTTGGTTTTGGGCCCCCAAAACCAGGCGGAAGGAAAGTCAAAAAAAAAATTTATTAGTTTAAAAACGGATTTGAAAAAATTTAAAGGGGGGAAAGAAAGGAAATTTAAAAGTTAAAGAATAACCCGGGGGCCCTTTTTTCAAAGGGATCCAAGCCAAAAAGTAACAGGACTGTCATTGTTATTGTTGTTGTGTGTTGTTCTTGTTAATCCTGTTGGTTTTGAAGTAAGTATTGTGTTATCAATATTTTCAAGAATCTGTTACATGTATCCATTATCAATGTATGACATGTTGTAATCATCAATTTGTGTATTGGTATGTATGTATGTATGTATGTATGTATGTATGTATGTATGTATGTATGTATGTATGTATGTATGTATGTATGTATGTATGTATGTATGTATGCATGTATGTACGAGTGCTGTGTGTATGCATGTATGTGCATTGCCTGTGTGCTGTAGGTAGGGATGTGAGTGGAGTGTGTGAGTGATGGAGAGAGGGTGTGTGTGTGTGTGTGTGTTTGTGTTTGTGTGTGTGTTTGTGTGTGTGTGTGTGTGTGTGTGTCCTATTGAACTGTGGGACACAGCAGTGAATTCAGAGTGACCCTGAACTGTGGACAGAGAAGTCAGAGTGACCATGAACTGTGGACAGTGAAGTCAGAGTGACCTTGAATGTGGAGAAGTTCCTTCAAGCAGAGAGCTCTGCAGACAGTTGTCCCACACTGCACTGAGTCACGAGTCAGGGGAACACTGGTGCTGGATATGAAGTCTGCTGCCTCCTGTCCCTGCCACCTTGCACATGGAAATTATAATCACACACACACACACACACACACACACACACACACACACACATAACACACACACACACACACACACACACTCACACGCACACGCACCCCCCCCCCCCCCCCCCACACACACACGCACACACACACACGCGCACGCACAAGCCACACACACAACACCCACACAACCACACACAACGCACGCATACACACATACTGACCTGCTGCTCGGCAGTGGGAATCAGAGAGAGGAATTTATTCCCGGGCTTGCAGAGCGGGTAGCTGACCAGGTCAGCCGTCTCGTGCCTTTCATGTGACGTCAGCTTACAGTGCAGACAGATGCTGGTTACTCTGACGACAGTTAGAAGCACGTGACCTGGTCTGGTGAACCAGAACACCTTTCTTCTCCTGCTTCTGCTTGCTGGCTGACCAAGAAAGAGGCGTACGTGATGGTCACGTGTTAAACATTCATGATGACCGTCGGCCAGGCGCGACACATGTTGAGGTGGCAATTGCTGGCAGGCGTGGGTGGCCTGTTGCTGGCTGTCCTCCTCACACATGCCGCACACAACACTGGGCAGGTCTTCATCGGGGTCAGACTCATGGTCCACGTAGAAATTGGTCTGGAAAGAGAATAATAATAATAATAATAATAATAATAATAATAATTAATATAATAATCATAATACCTAATAATGATGATGATATTGTAATGATGATAAAATATAATAATAATAATAATAATAATAATAATAATAACAATAATATAATAATAATATAATAATAATAATATAATAATAATAATAATAAGTTAATTGGAATTTATCAATGTGCTGTATCTTGAACAGACTACCAAAGCAAGTAATAGTTGCAACAAGTCCAAATACACACACAACACTCACACACACTCACACACACACACACACACAGATGTTATACAACTTTGCAGGGTGTTGGAAATATTTTGGCTGTTGAAAGGCAGGGATACCTATGAAATGAAACAAATATGTCTTGAGGCCGGATTTAAAAGTGTCACAAGAAGGCCTTTGGCGAAGAGAAATAGGGAGACCATTCCAAATCGATGAAGGTCACTCACTCACTCACTCATCCCTTGGTCGGGACGACCGTTGGGGTACCCGCATGGACGCTGCAAGTGGACCGCCAAATAGTTCTGTCCTGGGCTGCTTTCAGGAGGTTTGGTACAGTAAGGCCGGTCCACTCCTTGATGTTGGATATCCAGCTTTCTGGCGTGGTGACCCTGCCTCTTGCTCTTCACCATTCCCTGCAGGGACTGTCTTTGAATCAGGCAGTTATGCCTTGTTGTTGTGGCCAAAACATTTCAGTTTCCTCCGTTTGACTGTATCGGCAATGGTTCTTGTTTGCCAGCCAGTGCCTCGATCTGCTGCCAGACGTAGTCATTGGTTTTACGGTCTCTGTAGGTGATGTTCAGGATCTGCCTGAGGCACTTCATCTCAAAGGCTTGAATTCGACGTTCTAGATCGGCAGTAAGTGTCCATGCTTCACAGCTTACAAGGCAATGGATGTGACGAGTGCCTTGTAGAGTTGACCTTAGTGTGGGTTCTGATGTTATGGTTTCTCCACACTTTCGCCAGCTTAGTCATGAAGGAGAGTGCCACAGCAAGTCTGATCTTCACCTCTTGTGTGCTCGTACCTTCTTTGGTGATGACTGCTCCAAGGAACTTGAAAGTTTCTACCTCCTCTAGTGTCTCGCCACTCATCTTGATGCTGGTGGGAGTGGTTGGTGTAGTACTATTCACTAGGATCTTGCTCTTTTCCGTGCTGATCTCCATACCGTGGGCATTGGCTGACGTTTCCAGTCTGGTGGTGAGATCCTGGAGTTCTTCTTCACTGCGGCCCATGAGATCAATATCGTCTGCAAATCGAAGATTGCAGACTGGCCTTCCTCCTATTGTGATTGTGGTCTTGAAGTCAAGGAGGGCCTCCTGCATGATGTTCTCCAGCAACACGTTGAAAAGAACGGGGGATAGCGGGCAGCCTTGTCGAACTCCAACTGAAGTCCGGAAGAACTCCCCGATTTCTCCACCCATGAGGACTGCACTGTGGGAGCTGTCATACAGCGCCTGGATGACTTGAATCAGGTCCTCGTCGAAGTTATAGTCTCTCATGACTTGCCATAGAGCTTCTTGCCACACTCGATCGAAGGCCTTCTTGAAGTCAATGAAGTTGTTATAGAGCTGTAGTTGATGTTGGAGATGCTTCTCTATGAGCATTCTGATGTTGAAGATCTGCTCGACAGTGCTTCGACCTGGTCTGAATCCTGCCTGTTCTTCTGATAGGATTTCTTCTGCTTGTGGTTTCAGTCTGTTCAAGGCAATGCGTAGCATAACTTTGCTTGGATGGCTTATCAGACTGATTGTTCAGTAATTTTGGCACTTCTTCAGGTCTCCCTTCTTTGGAAGTGGAACTATGATGGATTGGGTCCACTGTTCAGGCCACTCTTTGCTGGTCCAGATGCGTTGGCAGATGATTGTGGCCTCCGTTCTTGATGAGCTCAGCCGGGATGTTGTCAATCCCTAGTGACTTGCCTCCTTTCAAGGATCTTACTGCTTCTTCTACCTCTTCCTCCAGCACCTGTGTGCTTTCGGGATCTGATGGTCTGGGATGTTGCTCGTGAAGTTTGTTCGGATCAGCCTTCAGCTTGTAGTTGTACAGGTCGCTGCAATATTCTGTCCATCTCTTCATGATAGTGGTGCTCTCTGTAAGGACTGACCCCTCTTTGTCTTCAATAACGGAGGTCTTTGGCTGCTGGGACTTGGTTAGTACCTTGATGGTCTGGTACCCCTCCTTGCTGTCTCCTTTCGCCATTGCCTTGATGAAGCAGAAACAGAGAAAAGTGTCGGCAAACAGGGGCTGGCTGAATCTAGGTTTTCGTAAGCACAAGGTATCTGCAGCAAGCGAAGGGAAGGGAAAGGAGTGTACAGTGAAGACATTCACAGAGGAAGAGGGGCGTTTTATGGAGTTTGTAACAGAGATACAATCTTATATTTTTTTTCTTTGTGGCACGGCACCAGGGAGAGATCGCAAGAAAAGGGGTAATGTGCCAGATTTTTTTCTTTCGAGGACTAGTCGAGTGCGATTTTGAAACTTTAAAGGGGAGTGGAAGATGATCCGGCAGCCCAAACCAAAAAAGAAATTGAAATAGTCCAGACTAAAGAATGAAGTGCCACGAGTTCGGTGTTGCGTCTGTGACAGGTACTTTCGAATTGCGCAAAGAAAAGACACCTTTATTGGCACAAAAGGGGGGGGGGGGGGGGGGGGGGGACAGGAGTCTGACTTGCCCCTTTAATCAACAAGGTGCCGACATTAACCCTTTTTAAATTTGCCAGGTGTGATTTTCAGACCTTTGAAGAGGATTTTTCCCCAGGGTATACCCCCCCCTCCCCCCCCCTCCCCCAAAGTCCTTTGGATGGACTACAAAAAAAGCCTGATCCCCGAGCATGCAGTCTATATTGGGCATACTTTTCAACCCGTTCCGCCTTTCAGAAGGATAAACCATGTGTGCCAAAAAACAGATGCCCAAAAATAAAAACAGGTGCACACTGGCCGCCTTTTAACCCATCTTCGCAGGGAAATGTGGCTTCCTTAAAGGAGACCCAAAAAGGGTCGCATACACAAATTCTCACCGTTGGCGAACAATAAACCGCGACAAAAAAAACCACACCCCAAGTGTCTTGCGAGTACATTTTTCGGTTCATTTAAAACCAAGGAGAAACCACAAACCCCGAACGGGAACTGAAATAAGATCCGATGTTAAAGGGGGAACAGAAGCACAAAAAACGATGCCCCCCTGAGGGGATGTGGGGGGGGGGGGGGGGGGGGGGGGGGGGGGCTGCGTTATAAATACATCTTCATTTGGTAATTCTTATGGAAGTCCCTTTTTTTTCTATCCCTTTTTCGTTTTTTTCCCCCTCTTGTTTCCTTCTGCACCTCTTCTTGTCTACTTTTTCCCTCGGGATCCTTTTTCCCTGCCTTTGTTTCCAAAAAATTACAAGAAAAAAAATTTCTCTCTCACGCCATAGCAATGTGCTTAGCCGACTTGAGGTGCTTAACAAAGCGCAACCCCTTTTTCGCTCATATGACAACAACCTAGTTTGGGTCTAGCGTTGTAAAGAAAACACAAAACACACAAGGGGGAGCGGAGAGAGAAACAAAAAAATACAAAGAAAGGGGGGTGGGTGGGAAAGACATAGACATGGGTATATGTTTTATTTCGGGTAATGGAATAAGCATTGGGGGGTTTTTTTTTCCTCTTTTTTTTTCAAGGACACACAAAAGAGAAAACAGAGAGAGTGGGGGAAAAACAGGAAGAAAGAGAAAAAACGAAAAAAAGGGAAGAAGGGCAAAAAGACAGGGGACGAGGAAAAAAGGGAAAAGGGAGAAAAGAGAGAGAGCCTTAAAAAGGAGATAGAAAGGGGGGAAAGAGAGAAAAAGAAGGAAAATAAGAAAGGGGGAAAGAAGAAAAGGGAGAGGAGAGGGAAAGAGGAAAGAATTTTCTTTCAAGTGATATAACTTCTTTCTTTTATCAAGCATCGTTCCTGAGCCCTCTCCCCAAGAAGCAAGGGGGGAAATGGTTAAAGGCCCAAGGGAGGGGGAGGGGGAGGCAGGGGCACACACAGGGCCTCCTCCCCCCTCCCCTCCTCTTTCATTGCCAGGGCCCCTATCAGGGGTGAAAAGATGGAGCATCATCATGACTGGGTGAGGGAAAGGGGGGGCATCACAAGCAGGGCAGGGCAGGCGGGAAGGCCCGGACAGGGAAAAGGGCAGGACAGGGAAAGGACAGGACAGGACAAGACAGGACGGGCAGGGAAAGGACAGGCAAGACAGGGAAAGGACAGGACAGGGGAAAGGGGCAGGGCAGGGAAATGACAGGAAGGAAAACAGGACAGGGAAAGGACCGGATAGGCAGGACAGGGAAATGAAGGGGCAGGATGGGACATGGGAAAAGGGCAGGAAGGGAAAGGACCGGCAGGCAGGACAGGGAAAAGACCGGGCAGGACAGACAGGAAAAGGGCAGGGCAGGGGGGACGGGCGGGGAAAAGGGCAGGGCAGGGAAAGGCAGGACAGGGAGGGAAAGGACAGGACAGGAGCAAAAAACGGGCGGGGGCAGGGGCGAAAAAGGACGAAAAAGGATTGGGAAAGGGCAGGACAGGGCAGGGGGCAGGCAGGAGAGAGAAAGGAAAGGGGAAAAGGGCAGGGGAGGGCAGGGGAAAGGGGGGAAGGTGAGGACGGGGCGGAGAGGGGCAGGAAAGGAGAGGGACCGGGGCAGGGCAGGGGACGACAGGGAAAAGACCGCAAAGAAAAGAAAGGGACATGTAGGAAAGGACAGGACAGGACTGGAAGGGGAAAAATACAGGGGCAGGGAAAAAACAGGGGAAAGGGCAACAGGGGAAAAGACAGACGGACAGGGAAATGAAGGACGGGCAGGGAAAAGGTCGGGGAGAGGGCAGGACGGAAGGCGAAGGACAGGGAAAAAAAGGACAGGGCGGGAAAAGGACAAGACAGGACAGAAAAAGGACAAGTGGGGAAAAGGGCAAAAGGAAGGACAGGAGGGAAAGGACAGGGGCAGGAGGAGAGGAAAAAATACTGACAGGGAAATACAGGGACAGACAAGGACGGACAGGGGCGAAGAGGGAAAAAAAGGGCAGTAGGGGGGGGGGACGGGACAGGAAAGGACAGGAAAAAAGAGGGCAGGACAGAATGGGCAGGACAGGTCAGGAAAGGACAGGGGGCAGGAGAGAACATTCGGGAAAGGACATGACGACCAGGACAGGCAGGAAAAGGAAGGGGACAGGGAAAGGACAAAAAAGACAGGAAAGGGGGGGACAGGAAAGGACATGCATGCGGGAAGTAAAAGGGCAGGACAGGGAAAGAACATGGGGCAGGAAAAAAAAGGGCAGGGGAAAAAAACAGGAAAGGACAGAACAGGGAAAGGCATACAAACGAAAAAGGAAGGACAGGGAAGGGCAGGGCAAAACAGAACAAGACAGGGCCTAAAGGACAGGAAAACGACGACAGGAAGGGGCAGAAACAGAAACAGGACAGGGAGAGAAAGGAAGGACAAAAGAGGGACAACAGAAGAGGGGGACGGGAAAGGACATGACAAAAGGGGCAAACAGAAGAGGGACAGGACAGGGAAAGGACAGGGAACAGGGAAAAAGGAGGCAGAAGAGGGGAAGGACGGTACAGGACAGGGGAAAGGGGGGAAAGGAAAGGACTGACAGGAAAAGGAAGGGGAAAAGGACGGGAAGGGGAAAGACGGACAGGGAAAGGACAGGAAGGAATGAAAAGGACAGGAGAAAAAGTACAGGACAGGAAGGAAAGGGGACAGGAAGGGAAAGGACGGGACAGGCAAGAAGGGAAAGGACAGGGCAGAAAAACGACGGACGGACAAAAAGGGACGAAAAAGGAAAGCAGGGGAAATGAGAGGACGGGGAAAAGACGGACAGGACAGGAAAGGACGGGAGGGGGAAAAAGACAGGACAGGGGGACGGGAAAAGGACAGGACGGGGAAAGGACGGACAGGAGGGGACTGGAAAGGACGGGGACGGGGAAAGGACCGGGGACGGAAGGACGGGAAAAAGGACCGGACGGGAAAGGGGAAGGGGGAAAGGAAGGACAGGGAAAGGACAGGACAGAGAAAGGACAGGACGGGAAGGGGGAAAAATAACGGGGACGGGGAAATGACAGGACGGGGAAAAAGGACAGGACAGGAGGGGGAAAGGACAGGACAGGACGGGAAAAAAACAGGACAGGACAGGACAGGAAAAGGACAGAACAGGACAGGGAAAGGACTGGACAGGGACAGGACAGGAGAGAGAAAGGACAGGGAAAGGACAGGGCAGGGCAGGAGAGGGACAGGACAGGTGAGGGACGGGACAGGAGAGGGACAGGAAAGGAGAGGGACAGGACAGGAGAGGGACAGGACAGGACAGGGATATGACAGGAAGAGGACCGCAAAGGACAAAAGAGGGACATGTCAGGAAAGGACAGGACAGGACTGGAGAGGAAAAGTACAGGACAGGGAAAGGACAGGGACAGGACAGGACAGGGAAATGACAGGACAGGACAGGGAAATGACAGGACAGGACAGGGAAAGGTCGGGGAGAGGACAGGACAGGACAGGCGAAGGACAGGACAGAGAAAGGACAGGTCGGGAAAAGGACAAGACAGGACAGAAAAAGGACAAGTCGGAGAAAGGACAGGACAGGAGAGGGACAGGTCAGGGAAAGGACAGGACAGGACTGGAGAGGATAAGTACTGGACAGGGAAAGGACAGGGACATAACAAGGGCACAGGGACGGACAGTCAGGGGAAAAAAGGACAGTAGGGGATGGGACGGGTCAAGGAAAGGACAGGAAAAAAGAGGGACAGGACAGAAGTGGGACATGACAGGTACAGGACAGGACAGGGACAGGAGAGAACCTGACAGGGAAAGGACATGACAGACCAGGACAGGACAGTGAAAGGACAGGCCAGGACAGGGAAAGGACAGAACAAGACAGGAAAGGGAAAGGACAGGGAAAAGACAGGACATGACAGGGAAAGGAAAGGACAGGACAGGGAAAGAACAGGTCAGGGACAGGAAAAAGAAAGGACAGGGAAAGGACAGGAAAAGGACAGAACAGGGAAAGGACATGACAGAACAGGAAAAGGACAGGACAGGGTAAGGACAGAACAGAACAAGACAGGACAGGGAAAGGACAGGACAGGGAAAGACAGGACAGGACAGGGAAAAGACAGGACAGGACAGGGAAAGGACAGGAAAAGGACAGGTCAGGGAAAAGGCAGGGACAGGACAGGACATGGCAGGGACAGGGAATGGACAGGACAGGGACAAAACAGGAAAAGGTCAGAGACAGGACAGTTCAGGGAAAAGACAGGGACAGGACAGGGAAAGTACATGACAGAAGAGGGACAGGACAGGACAGGAAAAGGACAGGGACAGGACAGTTCAGGGAAAAAGGACAGGAGAGGGAAAGGACAGGGAAAGGACAGGACAGGGTTGGAGAAGGACAGGACAGGTGAGGGACGGGACAGGAGAGGGACAGGACAGGAGAGGGACAGGACAGGAGAGGGACAGGACAGGAGAGGGACAGGACAGGGAGAGGACCGCAAAGGACAGGAGAGGGACAGGTCAGGGAAAGGACAGGACAGGAAAAGGACAGGACAGGGAGAGGACAAGGACATGACAAGGACAGGACAGGGACAGGACAGGACAGAAGAGAGACAGGGACATGACAGGACATGAAAAGGACAGGACAGGGAAAGAACTGGAGTGTGAAAGGAAGAACAGGGAAAGGACAGGACAGGAGAGGAACAGGACAGGACATGGAAAGGACAGAACATGGCAAGTACACGACAGGGAAAGGACAGGAACTTAACAGGGAAAAGACAGGACAGGCAAAGGACAGGAATATAACAGGGAAAGAACAGGACAGGCAAAGGACAAGAACAGGACAGGTAAAGGACAGGACAGGAGAGGGACAGAACAGGACATGGAAAGGACAGGACATGGAAAGGACCAGGCAGGACAGGACAGGGACAGGACATGACAGGACAGGACAAAGACAGGACAGGACTGGGCATGGAAAGGACTGGACAGGGCTAGGACAGGACAAGAGAGGGACAGAGACAGGACAGGACAGGGAAAGAACAGAACAGGAGAAGAAGAAGATGGCGGCTGTATGAGATGTGTGTGCGTGAGCTCCCGGCAAAATTGGATGTTACTAAGTTTTTGTAAAGGTATGTGCCACCATAGTGGTGTTGCAGCGTGCTGAGGATATGTACCATAGCAGACGTTTGAATTCAAGCTAGTTGTGACTCTCTTTGGAGATATATTTGGAGAAATGTTATTTCAAAATTGATGTTCCTTTTTTTTTCTCCGCCTGTGTGTAGTTGTAAAAACGGTGTGAATCTGCTGCTGGCCTAGTAAATCGACGTTATGCACGTGCTGATATGAAAATTCTTGTGCTGGCGTGCGGCTGTCACCTGTGTGTTGACATTCCATTTGCTCACCTGTGACCTGTGACCTGGTATGTTTACATAGTGCAGAGATCAACAGTAGCGGATTGTAGGGACGTCCTGCATGCTTACCAGTGTGACATGACGGCTTGATCTCTTCCTTCTGCGAGCCTACGAACTTTGTTTATTTACAATCACCAACGAACTTTGTGTTTATTTACAATCACCACGTGGTGTCTCACGATTATATACAGTACATATACAGTACACGGTTTCTGCACATGTGCGTTGATAGTTGATACTGTGGAAGGAGCCAAATCTATGGCATCAGGAAGATCCTTACTTGTGACCGAGGTCTCCTGATTCTTTACAAGGACAAGTGAGCTTTTCAACTTTGGAGTATAAAGTCAATATAAACAGAAAAGACATAAGTGTTTATATTTGTTGCTTGTTGCTGCTGCAAGGAAGATGTCCAATCAGCAAACTAAGAAGCGCCCAGCCTCATCGCCCCTACAGGATGAAGCGGACAAGAGGTCCTGTCTGACCTCCGAGGACAGTATGATTGGTGACGATAACGATGACACCATCGTCACAGACTTTCTCTCCAGCTCTCTGTTGGAGGGAGGTTCTGGCGGTGCTGCCTCCCAGATCGCCCATCCCAAATCGACCCCGCAAATGGAGGAGTTGAAGGCAGTGTTGGGAGATCCGCACATCCTGGACATGATCTCCAAGGCTGTAGCTGCGCAAGTCCTCGACCCACTACGTCGGGAGATCCAGGGACTGCGTGCCACCATTGGGGATCTGCAGGCCGCCATTGAGAGCAAAGACCGCCAGATCATGAAGCTCCAGGACAGGGTGGACGAGCTCGAACAGTACGGGAGACGTAACTCCCTGCGGATCACCTCTGTTCCTGAAGTGAGGGGGGAGTCCACTGACGATGTGATCAGAAAGATCTTTAAAGAGGTGGACGTTGAGGTGACGGAGGAGATGATTGACAGAAGTCATCGTGTGGGCAGGAAGCAGTCTGAAGGAGACACCAGGATCCGCCCAATTCTGCTGAAGTGCACCTCCTACCGCCACAAAGCAGTACTCATGGCGGCCAGGAAGAAACTGCCGGCCGTTGACGTGGGAAAGCTGTTCCCAGGCGCCAACTGGCCTTCCCTGACCCGTTCCTCCTCGTCTTCGGGATCGCGTGCTGGAGGTGCTGGAGCTGCTGCTGCTGCTGTCACGCCACCGCGCATCTTCATCAACCACGACCTGACCAAGGAACGCTCGGAAATTGCCTGGATGGCCCGAAACTTGAAAAGGAAAAGGAAAATCGAGGACACATGGGTTAGCGACGGAGTGATCTTCGTCAAACAGAACGATGTGACCTACCGTGTGACCACCAAACGAGAGATGACTGTGTTTGACAGGGACATGTAGACCTCTGCGGCAACAGCCCGCTACTGCTACCAGGGTCCAATATCCGGAACTCGGCATCAGTGACTGATGGACCAACTTACATACAGAAAGTGCTGATTGTGGACAGATGAGAGACTGAGCGGATCAATAAGTAAAATGTGAGTAAAATGGTGGAAAGAGAGAGTGAGCGTGTAGGTGTGTGTGTGGTGTTGTGTGTGTGTGTGTGTGTGTGTGTGAGTGTGTGTGTGGGGGGGGGGGGGGGGGGGGGGCACAGTGTGGTATAGGGACATGTCTGGGTGGGTGGTTGTATGTATATTTGAGTATATGTGTATATGCGTGTGTGTGTGTGTGTGTGTGTGTGTGTGTGTGTGTGTGTGTGTGGTGTTGTGTGTGTGTGTGTGCGTGCTTATATATTATGTGCGTATTAGGGTATTGTGTGTATTAGGGTATATGCATACAGATGTGGTATATATGAATATGAGTGTATATGAGTGTATATGCACATGTGTGTGTATGTTTGTGTGTGTGTGTGTGTGTGAATATATGTGTGTATATGTGTGTATGTATGTGTATGGATGTATGGATGTGTGTATATGTGCATATGTTTATTTCAGAACCTATTAGGACCAATTTGGAATATATGTGGAAAATGATTTGGAAACCTGTTTATTACTACTTATGCTTCATGTTTGTGTGGGCGTGTATTGGCGTGAGAGTGCTTTCGCACGTGTGTGTACATGCAAGCGGTCGGTGCGAGCGTGTCATAGCGTAAGGGTGTTTTTGGATGGCCAGTCAGAACTATTGTGTGGTATACCTTCATGCAGAGAGAGAGGGAGAGAACTCTGAACTCTGAGGGAGAGAGAGAGAGAGAGGGGAGAGAGAGGGTGGGAGAGAGAGGGAGAGAGAGAGAGAGAGAGGGAGAGAGAGGGTGGGAGAGAGAAGAGAGAGAGGAGAGAGAGAGAGAGAGAGGCGCGCGTGTTTTGTGTGTGAGTGTTTTTGCATGCCTATACGCATGTGTGCGTGGATGCGTGTGCATGTGGGTGTGGGTGTGGATCCATGTTGAAATAGAGCAGTTGGACCAAAATCGGAATGCACTTGTTTATGTGGGGAGGCGGTTGGTGGTTGGGTCCCTGGTCACGTGCTGTTGTTTGCATCGAAAGCTGGGAGAGCACTCTGTTGATATACGCAGCTTTAGCTCCCTTTGTTGACCTTCGCTGACTTTTTCTCTTTTTTTTTCTTTTTTTTCCCCGCTTTGTGGAAAAATGTTTTTGTGCATACAAATGCTTGCGATTTTTTTCTATTTCTATTGTAACATGTCCTTCTTGTTGAAATATTTTGCATTTCATGTTTTTTCAAATGGTTTAGTTGTTTACCTATTATTTTATTTAGCCAGACAGAGAGCAATTTCATACCATTTGTTTATGCTGGTCCTTGACACATTCCTGTTTTTTGTGTTGCTGCTTAGTGCTGTGACTTGAATGGCAGTAGATGTAGGTATGTATCGTGCAAGGATTGGCATGCATTATTCTAAAGCCTTGGCCAAAACAAGAAAACTAGCTTTTCTTGATCGATCTCTGATCGTTCAATTTCTGATATTGTCATGCCTTCACCATCCCTATAGCACAACATTGTCGGTGTTTGCTCACTTCTTGCTTTCGTTGGTGATCACAAAAGTAATTCAATAAACAGCTCTATTCCTATTGACCACACAGATTGGTTCATTCATAATCACGGGGATATAGAGGTTCAGTCTCCACTCAGTGGGTTGCACTTACTTTGTTCTTGTGTGGAGATGTAGAAATTAACCCAGGACCAACTCCTACAACTGATTTAAAAATTGTGCACATAAATGCAAGAAGTATTAGAAATAAGATTCAACTGATACAATCAGAATACAACAATATCGATATAATTACAGTATCTGAAACGTGGTTTTCTGAAAGGGACCACAACAGTTCAATTCACCTGACCAATTTTCATCCACCAGTCAGGTGTGACAGACCGCATGACCCACATGGTGGAGTAGCTATTTATGTTAGAAATAATTTGTATTGTAAAGCTCGGCCTGATTTGCACGTCAGCGATTTGGAAGCCGTGTGGATTGAAACAAAACTAGATCAGACGGGTATATTAATCGGATCTTTCTATCGTCCACCTAACTCGACAGTTGATTACTGGAATCTAATAGAAAAGAGCATTGACAATGTTAATAACACTTTACTCAAATTCCTTATTCTTGGCGACTTTAACACAAATATCTTAGATACACCGTCACCCTATTTAGTTGACCTTCTAAATCGTTATCAGCTCAAACAATTAACTAATGAACCTACACGGATAACTGACTTAACACATTCTTGTTTAGATCTGATCATTACACAGAGTCCGAACCTAGTGCACTCAGTTGAAGGTTTTACCAGCTATCTGTAGCGACCACAGTGTTCCTTGCGCCACTGTCAGAAATAAATTACAAAGAAACAGCCGTTTTAAAACGAATAATATTTAACTACAACAAACTAGATAAAACTAAAGTTTGTAATCTGTTGTTGGAAGTGAAGTGGGACGAAGTTATTTATGCTGAAACTCTAGATGAAAGTGCTGAGATGTTTTCAAAGGTTCTCATGGAAAAAGCTAAATTATGTATGCCAGTTAAAACTGTCACTGTTCGTCCGAATGATGTACCCTGGATGACAGATGAGATTAGAATGTTAATTGCCAACGCAAGGTATCACAGAACTGCTAAATCAACTAACACACCTGAAAAGTGGCTTCGTTTCCGCCAGTTTCGGAACTATGTGAATTCTGTGCAAAGATAAAGGCAGCTAGAATACACCACAGATCTAGAAAGCAAGGTTTCCAACCCGTCCACGTTTGGACAAAAGGAGTGGTGGAAGCTAGTGAAACTGTTTCTGAAAAAGAAAGGAATAGATGCCAACGAAATCCCTCCTATTTTGTATAACAACACCGTGTTCTATTCAAGTAGAGATAAGGCAAATATTTTCAATAGCTTTTTCATTTCCCAGTCTACTCTGGAAAATGATGACGATGACCCCCCTAATATTCCTTTTCTTGAAAAGGAAATAAACGATATTTTGCTGTCAGCTTCTGAAGTTGAAAATGTCATTCTTAACCTGGATACGAATAAAGCAGTAGGATTAGATTTAGTTCACAATAAAATCTTAAAATCATCTCTACCATCTATTCTAAATCCGCTTACTAATCTCTTTAATAGAAGTCTAAACGAATGTAGGTTCCCAAAACTTTGGAAAACAGCTTTAGTAAATCCTATTCATAAAAAAGCATCAAAAGAACTATGTAACAACTATAGACCAATTTCATTGTTAAGTTGCGTTGGAAAGGTTTTAGAAAAATGTATTCACTCAAAAGTGTATCAGTTCCTATCATCTAACCACATTCTTTCTCCATTCCAATCAGGTTTTACTCCTGGAGACTCCACCGTGAACCAGTTACTCTGTATATATAACAGTCTTTGTTCCTCATTTGATTGTGGAATTACAACACAAGCAGTGTATTTTGACATATCAAAAGCGTTCGACCGTGTCTGGCACAAGGGGCTTCTACACAAAATGAAAGCATAAGGTATACGTAGTAAATTATTAGACTGGTTTACTGACTATCTTTCAAACCGTACCCAAGCAGTAGTTATAAAAGGTAATACATCAGATTTTAAAATGATAAGTGCCAGTGTTCCTCAGGGATCAGTCTTAGGTCCACTATTATTTCTAATTTATATAAATGATATTGTGAACAATATAGAATCTGATATAAGACTTTTCGCTGACGATACTAGCATGTCTTTAGCAGTAAACGATCCAAACATTCGCGCCGAAACACTTAATTCCGATTTAGAAAAAAATAATTTCTTGGGCCAAGTGCTGGAAAGTTAGTTTTAATGCAGACAAAACAGAACTCTTAAATTTTTTCTCGCAACAATAACATGATCCTACCACTCTCATTTGATTCAAATTGCCTTCAAAATAAAAGTATGCACAACACTTATGTAAACATTCTTCAGGATAATTGCAAATGGGATGAGCATATAAAAAACATAATAAATACTGTAACTATGTTGGTCTCGTGCCTCAAAAAGCTATAAACATAAACTTACAAGGAAAACACTTAAAACAATGTACCAGTCATTTATACTCCCTCATTTCGACTATGCCGACATTGTGTGGACAATTGTACCGAAACACAGTCCAAATCATTAGAAATGTTGCAGCTTGACGCAATCAGAACTATAGTAGGAGCTGTTCGTGGCACAAATCACGAAAAATTGTACCAAGAGTCTGGATCAGTACTCTGAAAGAGCGAAGAACCAGACACAAACTCTGTCAATATCACAAAATGGTAAATGGTTTATGTCCCCACTACTTAGTGATCTTGTTCCTGCACTAGTAACACAGATAAATCCCTATCATAGAAGAAGGCCTTTTGAACGCAGCTTGCCACGGTGCAGCACAGAATTATATAAAAAATCTTTCATTCCTTCTACTACTGTATTGTGGAAACTCTTTACCAGATTGTATTAAAAATAGTCATTCTTTAAGTCAGCTCAAACGATATTTATCTGCAAACGATCCCGTTGTACCTTTGTATTTTTATCATGGTGAAAGGAAAGAACAGATATTGCATTGTCGACTTCGACTCGGAATAAGTGATTTAAAATATGATATGTTTCATCGCCACATAGCAAACGATCCATCATGTGCCTGTGGTAACGCGCAAGAGACAGCCGAACACTATTTGCTGTTCTGCCCTAACTTTGAGCTAGTACGTGCCTACACAATTGCCTCCCTTCCCCCTGAGTATGTTCATTTCCAAATTCTTTTATCAGGCAGCCCTGAATTTAGTATGAAAAGAAACATTTATATTGTTGAAATTGTCCATCAGTTTATATCTGATTCAAAAAGATTTTTGTAGTGTTTCTTGTCGGATGGTAGCCTGTTTGAGGTTGTCTTCATTCAGGCTGGAGGTACTTAATTAACTCTTCTTGCTCTCCCCTGATGTATGTGTGATTGTTGAAAAGAAAGCAAGAAACATTTTGTAGTAGTGAATAGAATTTTTTGCAATGATTACTGACATAGTACACGATTTATTTATTTTTTTAATAATTGTCCTGCTTATGTAAATTATATCCTTGGTATTATATTAACTAATAGCATTCTTGGCCTTGTGGATGTTATTTTCCTAAATTGCTCTCTCTCTCTGTGGTTCTTCCTATTCCAACTATTTTTGTTTGTTTTTATGTGTGTTTATTCTACAAATTGATATGTTTCTTTGTGTTGTTTTCCTTTTTTCTTACATTAGCAAAGATTGTAATTGATGAAAATGTTTGTTGTTGTTGGTTTACATTTTTCAGCTCAGCAGCCGTTATGTTCATGTTAATCTTCATTGTTTAATTGAGCACACCATAAGCTACAAGCTTGTTGTTGCTATGATTCCAAAATGCTGTTTGTTTTCAATGCTTATACTCATTTCTGAATAAAAACTATTTAAACCAACAGAACAGGAGAGGGACAGGACAGGGGAGGGACAGAACAGGGAAAGGACATGACAGGGACATGACAGGACAGGACAGGGAAAGGACAGGGCAGGGACGGGACAGGGCAGGAAAGGACAGAGACACGACAGGACATGGAAAGGACATGACAGGGACAGGACAAGACGGGGACAGGACAGGACAGGACAGGGACAGGACAGGACATGGAAAGGACAGGAGAGGGACAGGCAGGACAGGGAAAGGACAGGACAGGGACAGGACAGGACAGAACATAGAAAGGACAGTACAGAGACAGGACAGAGCAAGGACAGGACAGGACATTGAAAGGACAGGACAGGGAAAGGAAAAGACAGGGACAGGACAAGACATGGAAAGGACAGGACGGGGACATGACAGGACAGGGAGAGGATAGAACAGGGAAAGGGACAGGACAGGAACAGGGCAGGATAGGGACAGGACAAGACAGGGACAGGACAAGACAGGACAGGACAGGGACAGGATAGGAAAGTACAGGGCAGGGACAGGAGAGGACAGGATAGGAAAGGACAGGACAGGACAGGGACAGGACAGGACAGGGACAGGACAAGACATGACAGGGACAGGACAGGACAGGGACCAGACAGGACAGGACAAGGACAAGACAATGAGAGGACGGGACAGGGACAGGACAGGACATGGAGAGGACAGGACATGGAAAGGACGAGACATGGAAAGGACGAGACATGGAAAGGACAGGACATGGAAAGGACAAGACATGGAAAGAACAGGACAGGACAGGGACAGGACAGAGACAGGAAAGGACAGGACATGGAAAGGACGGGGCATCGAAAGGACAGGACATCAAAAGGACAGGACAGGGACAGGACAGGGAGAGGACAGGACAGGACATGGAAAGGATACGACATGGAAAGATAAGGACATGGAAAAGACAGGACATGGAAAAGACAAGACATGGAATGGACAGGACAGGGACAGGACAGGACATGGAAAGGACAGGACATGGAAAGGACAAGACATGGAAAGGACAGGACATGAAAGGACATGACATAGAAAGGACAGGCCATGGAAAGGACAAGACATGGAAAGAACAGGACAGGACAGGGACATGACAGGGACAGGACAGGACAGGACATGGAAAGGATAGGACATGGAAAGGAAAGGACATGGAAAGGACAGGACATGGAAAGGATAGGACATAGAAAGGACAGGACAGGGACAGGACAGGGACAGGACAGGACAGGACAGGACAAGGAAAGAATAGGACATGGAAAGGACAGGACATTGAAAGGACAGGACATGGAAAGGACAGGACATGGAAAGGACAAGACAGGGCAGGACGACAGGAAAAAAGGGACAGGACAGGATGGAAGACAGGACATGGAAAGGACTGACAGGGGAAAGGACAGGACAGGAAGGACAACGGGCAGACAGGAACAGGACAGGACAGGGAAAAGGACTGGACATAGGAAAGGACAGACGGCAGGACAGGACAGGACATGGAAAGGGAAAAAGGGCAGGACAGGACAGGAAAAGGGACCGGACAGGACAGGACAGGGAAAAGGAAAGAAGGGACTATGAAAAGATAGGACAGGGACAGAACAAGAACATGGAAAGGATAGGACAGGAAAGGGACAGGACAGGGACAGGACAGGACAGGACAGACAAACAGGACAGGAAGGCAGGACAGGAGACAGGAAAAGGAAAAAAAGGACAGGACAGGACAGGACATCGAAAGGACATGACATGGAAAAGGACGGACAGGAAAAGGAAGGACAGGAGGACAGCGGAAGGAGGACGAATGGAAAATGGACGGAAAATATAGGACATGGAACAGGACAGGGAATGGACAGGACAGGAACATGAAAAATAGGACATGAAAAGGACAGGGACAGAAGGACAGGAAAGGCAGACATGAAAGACAGGAATGGAAAGGACGAGACTGGGCAGGAAAGGAAAGAGGACATGGAAGGACAGACTGGTAACAGGACGACAGACATAGAAGACAGGACAGAAAGGCCCAGGACATGGAGGACAGGAAGGACAGGACAGGAAGACAGGACATGGAAAGGACAGGACATGAAAGGACATGACTAGAAGGACAGTCCTGGAAAGGACAGACATGGAAAGAAAAGGACGGACAGGGACAGGACAGGGACAGACAGGACGGGACATGGAAAGATAGGACATGGAAAGAAGGACATGGAAAGGACAGGACATGGAAAGGATAGGACATAGAAAGGACAGGACAGGAAGGACAGGACAGGGTGGACAGGCAGGGATAGAACAGGACGGGACAGACAGCAGGGACGGGACAGACAGGACATCGAAAGGACTGAAATGGAAAGGACAGGACAGGCAGAAGAGGCAGGACATGACAGGACATGGAAAGGACATGGAAAGGACAGAACATGGACAGACAGAACGGACAGGGACAGGACAGGGACAGGACATAAAGGACAGAACAGGACGGGACAGGACTGGGACAGGACAGGACAGAACAGACGGCAGGGACAGGACGGACGGTCAGACAGGACAGAATAGGCAAGGACAGGACAGACAGAACGGGAACAGGGACAGACAAGACAGGGACAGACAAACAGCAGGACAGGACTGGGACAGACAGGACACACCAGGACAGACAGGACCGAAAAAGAGGCAGGACAGGGACAGGCAGGGACAGGGACAGACAGGACAGAAGGGGGAACAGGGACAGACGGGCAGGGACAGGACAGAACAGGACAGGCAGACTGGGACAGGACTGGGACAGGACTGGATGGGACAGGACAGGACGAGACAACATGGACACCACTTTGTTCACTGGAATGGCACCCTACCATTGGCGCAGACAGCTTTAAATTTGTTTCCTACACTCCAGCCAACTCGGTCTGTCATGTAGGCCCACGAATAGTTTTATCTGATAGCAGCTGAAAAGATATTTTGTCAGTGCAGTGCAGCGCTGTGTTTGCATTACTGTATAGCAATAGTGTTTTGTCATGTCACACCACACACACGCAGCACGCAAAAGCACGCACGCACACACAAAATATACACACCAAGCACACACCACACACCACACACCACACACACACACACCAAAAACACACACACACACACACACACAAAACGCAAACATCCCCAACATAATGTACAGTGCCCATACTTATTGTTCTACTTCTTTTGCTGCGGGGTTTTGGGTCTAGCCCATTTGGGAAACCATCGTTCTTTGGGTACGTTTCCCCAAAATTTTGGCACATGCAGTTTTTTATTCCTTTTAAATTTAAAAAGGGATGACACACGTGATCACACGCGTTTCATGTTTTAAATGTACACTCCTCAAAATTTTTACTAGCATCTATAGAATTCTAACTGGAAGCAAATTTTAAATGCTAACTGATTTTGACCTACTTCCAAAATAGTATTAACATCATTCAGCATCTTGCAAAATAATATGTTCTTATTTATATATATATATATATATATATAATATAATATTTATATATAATATTATATATATATATAATATATAATACTATGCCAAACTTTTAGTGTACATCCAAAATACCTTCCAAAATCAAGAGTGATAGACAATTGACAGCGAACATTTTGGGGAATTATAAAATCACAAACGGTTAGCACAGTCCAAACCTGGTTAGTAATCCCACCTACTGCAAGCAGTTGTCCAAAAGGGTCAGATGTCCATCTCTGTTGCGGGTCCCAAAGCACATGCACAAATTCTGTGCATTGGAAGGCCTGGCGCGGAAAACAGTTACAGGATTCGGCAAGTCTTCTTGAGCACCCCTCACAATTCTTTGCATATCAGCTGCTTCTGGCAAATCTGACCAGAGAGGGTCCACGTCACCTGGATTTGCCCTCAGCCCATTGAAGGACTTGGAGACCCTGACGCGCACAGTGTTCTGCTCGAGTTGGGGAATCCGTTCAAGAGGACGACCTTTGGCAAAAGGGTTTCTTTCTTGCTGTGTTGACACTTGAAATTGGACAAGATTTGTCATACAGCAAGACCACAAAGGCTCCAGAACTCCGGTTTCTTTGCTGATTTTCAGACGGCCGCTGCCAGATGTTTAAATTTGCTGGGGTCACCTTTGGAAACTTTTTCCCAAAACATCCACGCCGTTTCTTCCGACACCAGCGAATGAGAGGATGTATCACACCTGTGAAGGAGTGAAAATGGTAGGCACTCTATACTTCCTTCCTTCCCAAGATTGTCAGCCAATCCCAAAATTTCCCAAGATGTTCATCTCAATATGTACCCCCCAAGATGACACATACTTTCTTCCCATGTGTCTGTGGCCACTGCATTGAATCTGTTTGCAAATAGCGTACAGAGGCAGTCTGCTGTAATAAACAGGTATTGCTGGGGTTGAGCGCTGCAACTGCTGCTAAATGAGATTCATGGCATACGGATCAAGAAGCTGATTGTGCTTTCTGGTGAAAGTGCAGCAGAGCCAATCAGACAGAACTTCACTTGTTGCTTGCTAGCATGAAATGCAGCCCATGACAGTATCTTCTGCGCTCAGACTTTCTTTGGCTCTCAAGCATCAAATTGACAACACCTTTCCTTGTCCTTCAACCCATAAGGGATCAGACTTGTCTTCACATCACAAGGTTTTGGTGCTAACACTCTCTATGAGGCTGCCCTCTGTGACACTGTGTATTCTGCAGGCTTTGGGTGTTTCATCATTGCTGCTTGCTTAGGATGATCAGGGTTCCTCTTGGAACGCCGGGGTTTTCTGTTTCGGAAACTGCATAAGAGATAGGCAGTACCGTAAAAGTCTTTGGATCGCAATGTGATGTGTTATGGTCAATTTGCAACGCCCCAACATGAAAAGGTCTTCCTTCACTTTGTGGGCTTCACAGTGCTCTTCCTCCAATCTTGAAGACACTGATTGCCAAGCTGAGTGACAATTTCATTGTCTGCTGTATAATCACAGTCCCTTTCAGAAGTGTGTAATGATTCTCTCTGTCTATTCGAAATATATCATCAGGCTGATGTAGAAGCCATGGTGTTTCCGATTTCTTGGTGGTACTGTTTGGAAGAGGTGTCTTGTTTCCAACTTCTTTCTTTTTTGTGTTGAACATCATTAGCTCTGAGACTGACAGAACTGATTTCAGCTTGACATCATTGTGTGCTTGTCAGCATCAAAACGTGTGCCATGCATAGTCATACCAATCGTGCACAAAGACTGGGTGGGACAACACTGTCTTCTATGCCTGGATTAAAAGTGCCATCAAATGCATATTCTTTTGAAGAATATCTCTGCGTACAATCTGCGCGGCTCGGGCAAGATGAAAAGCATCATTGTCTGCTTGACTTGCTGTACTGAAAATGGCGCTCATGTCGCATCAAAAGCAGGACTACATCCTTCCCCTGTTTCTGAGCTCGTGGGTCCACAATTTGACCAAGAAGTCTTTTCTTTAGTTTTGTTAAATTTCACTTTCCTGTCATATGTTGGGTCCAAGTCCAGCATTCTCCTATCATACATTTTGCTGAGTTCGACAAGTTGGAAAATGGGCAGGTTTGGGTTTTCTCTCTCTCCTTCAATGAAAAGACAAGTTCACTAAGAAACAATAACGTCAAGGCCTGCTCTGTAGAAGTACTGCTGCTGTTTTGCTTCTTCAGGTGTACTCGGGTGGGGGTTGTGCAGTCGAACCAAACACTTTGATGGTATCTTGCATCTAATGCATGCATGTCTCCTCCGGAAAGTTTCCCAGAAGAACTCTGTCTTGAAGAGTCTAGGCATATTCACGAACATTTTTATCAATAGAAAATGTGCGAGCATGAACAAAGTTTCATTTGGTATCATCACCACTGCAGAAAAACAACTTTGCGTCCTTTCAAGACTTTGACCCGTCATCTTGCGATTTTTTATTAAACTTTCATTTGTTCTTCACCAATCTCACGTTTTTTGGCTGCCTCATTGTTTCGCTCCACCTTCTGATTGTCAACTTTATTCCGACAAGTTCTGTGCCACAGCGCTTTATTTGTTTCAAAAACAGAAACCATGTCCACACCTTCATCCAAGAGTTCTTTCTTTATTGGAAGATTCAATCTCCCCCAGTTCCTTAAGTTTTAAAATGTTATCAACTGTATGCGTGTAACCCTATTTGCACTCCTGACTTGGCAACTTACTTTCTGATGGATTGATGAGTTTTTTCCTCTTGTTTTTTTGACATAAAGCACACAGATCCCAGTTGATGGTTGATGTTTCAGTAGGAATATTGTAGGAACATTCTGGGAGCTGAGAAGCCACAGTTTCCTGGTGAGATGTCGGCAAGTTTCCCGGGTTTTCACCTGCAGCAGCTGTGAATTCATCAGCTAAGTCAGAGTCCTAGGGGGCAAGCTTCATCTCCTCTGACAGCTTCTTCTTGGGTAACAGCAGGCATCCCAGTTGTGATTGCCATGACGGGGAGCTGTCCTCACTACACTGTCGATCAACTAAGGTCCTTTTAGCGGTCAGTACTGACTTTCTCCCCCAAGTGTGCATCGTGTACAGGTGGACAACTTGAACAGGTCCAAGGAGAACTGCTTTTTTATTGCTTTTGTGATGAATTGGACAAAAACCTGAATTGGGTAGTAAAGGAATCTAAAGTTACAATTATAATGCTGGTGTATGGGCGTGTAGCATAAAAAAATCAGATTTTACACACACACACACACATTACAAAACACCAGAACATCCACTCTACACAAAACACAAAACACACACAACACACACAACACCTGCACACACACACACGCGCAAGCCCCAACACACACACACACACACACACACACACAACGCACGCGCACACACACACACACACACACTACACACACACCACACACACACACACACACACATATACATACATACAATATACATACATACATACATACATACATACATACATACATACATACATACATACATACATACATACGCACACATGTACGTATATGCACACATGTATGTTACTTTGGATACAGTTCTATCTAAACCACACACACACACCACACACACACACACACCCTTGCGCACACTGGTGCATTTTACTTTGGATTAATTTAAGTCCTATCTTACACCCCCCCTCTTCCCCCAAACACACATCTGCACTGATATATATATATACTGCATATATATAATATATATTTATATATATATATATATATATATAAAAATATATATATATATATAAAATTAATGCATATATATATATTTTATATATATTATATACTGCATATATTATATATCAGGGTCTCTAATACAATGAGTGAAGCCATATCTCGGTGTGTGTTACGCGTGACTGTTGAATTCAACAGATCTGTTACTAGTACACACAACCCAAAATCTGACCTAGTTGTAACAACAAGCATTTCTCCACAGGGAGCACACACAGCGGCCAGCAGCAGCAGCAGCTGGTGTTAGTGTTTTGTCAATCTTTACCTATTTAATAATTCAAACCGATATGATATCGATATTATATCACAATTATAATGCATCCCCCCTCCCCCCTTCTTTCCATAAAAAAGTATGAATATAAGCTTACCGCATGTTGGTAAATAAAACATGCAGCGGATAAGTTTACATCATCTGCTTTAGAACTGGCAGCGAAACCACAGTGTCGCTGATCGCTTCTCGCCATCTGATTGGCTGAGCTTATGAATGGCTGGGTCAGGGCATCCGCGCGCGCCTCACGCACGCCACATGCCGCCGATGGCTATAGTCCTTCTTTATTGTGTACATACAACATTAAATTGAAATTTGGGAAAACCCGTTGTGTCATCCCTTAATCGGAAAATATGCAACGAGCTTTCTACTGCTTCTTATCACAAATCGTACCAAACTGACGATCCTTATATCGAGTGCCAACTCGGCTAGACTACAAGGACCATCTGCATGGGTTTTTCCTTCTCTCCCCTCCCCCTTCCCCACAACTTTTGAAGTCTGGAATCCCACCACCTTAACCAAAAAACTTCTACTTTCTGCTTCCTTTACCGCCCACCTCCCAGCCGTAAAGCAAACTGACATCTTCCCCCTTTTTTATCAAAAATTTCCAATCACTCTTGTCACTACAGCTTCCTCCCAAGAAGCTATCATCTGGCGACTTTTACTTTCCCCTTCAACAACCTCTACTCCTTGCAAGCGTCTTTCTCTTTCTCTCGTCAACCTCTCTCTCCCCCCAGCGGTTATGAAGCCCACATAGCTTAGACTGCTTTATCTCTACGTTTCACTAGATTCACACTCTGTACTCTCTAATGATTGCTTTCGTATCAATCTGCCATTTCTTTTTTCCATCTGCATGCCTATTTAAAAAGATAAAGTGTTGTCACCCATTGCATTCTCAAGACCATAAGATATTTAAAATTGCTCTAATCCAAAAGCTGCTGAATGCCTATCACAAACTCCTGACCCATCCTAAACACTACAACACTGTTCTTGTCCAACTGCTCAATGAGCATGTTGCCTCCCCCCGGGCCCCATTTCTTCCTGATAAGGCCTGTGCCCATGGTACACCCATGATGTCCTGGTTGCAAAGCGCAAAACACCTGACTGCTCGACCAAACAATGGTAAAATGAAAAACAAAAACTGAAATAAATAACAGCCCCTCTTTCGAAAACGGGGAAACAACAAAGTCAAAACCGCAATCCACTCAGCAAAGAAAAAGTATTACTCTACTCAAGTCTTGAGATATCCATGAATCCCTCTTTTCACTCACCCACACTTCTGAATCTGCAAAGGCAAGCCCTCGCCCACTGTTCACAGCCACTCCGAACTTCCTGCTATGTTTTCTTCATTCTTCTCTGACAAAGTTCGCAAAATTCGCTCCAGATTGGATCAGACTTCTTTCCAAACCTGTGCCTCCTGATCCCCAATTCACTGGCATTCCTCTCCATTTATTTCACTGCTTGTTGCCAGAATAAAATCAAGATAACTCTGAAAGAAATTACAATAAAATCATGCGATCTCGATCCTATACCTCTTCTCTTCTCACTCAGTACATTCAAGTCAAAGCCTGTCACAAATAGTAAAACTCATCTTTCCTCTCAGGAATTTTTCCATCAGCTCTCAAAACTGCAATAGCTACACCTCTACTCAAAAAGCATGACCTTGACCCTAAAGTTTTGAAGAATTATAGACCTGTTTGTAACCTACCTTTTATTACTAAAGTCCCTCAAAAAGTTGTTCAGAAAAAATTCAACATCCATCTTCATTCAAACAATCTCCTTTCCCCAAACAGTCTGCCTGTTGTGCCAACCACAGCACCGAGATCACCCTAGTCCACACCTTAAACACGCTTCTGCACGCTTCTGACTTAGGAAAAATCTTCCTTCTCACTCTTCTTGACTTATCTGTAGCCTTCGACACTATAGACCACACAATTCTTCTTTACCGTCTCCAAAATACGTTTGTTATTTAAGATACAGCTCCCACCTGGTTCAGTTCATACCTTACAGATTGATTTCACAAAGTTACAGTAAATACGATTCAATCAATACCTGCCAAACTGGAATGTGGAGTCCCACAGGGATCAGTTCTTGGCCCTGTTCTTTTCACTCTCTACATTGCTCCACTTTCACATAATTATAATAAACCGTCATCAAGTCAGCCAACATTTTTATGTAGACAATTCTCAGATTCTTAGCAGTTAAACTCCTGAAAATCCTCCTTCTCTCTTGACAAATAGGTCCTACTGTCTTCAAGATATCCAAAATTGGATGATACAAAACAAGTTACAGCTAAATGCAGATAAAACCTAAGCCATGCTTGTAGGGACCAAACACAAAGTCTCTTCCATCACAACAGCTTCAATAGAATTTGGCAATACGTCTGTCCCTCTATCCACAGCAGTGAAACATCTAGGGGTAGTAATCAACAACACTCTCCATGCAAAAATTCATCACCAAAACTTGCCAGACATGCTACATGCTACTATCAATTACAGCACATTAGTGCAGTTCAAAAGTATCTGTCCACTGATGCAACATCCAAACTAGTCGCGTCTCTCATTCTTTCACGTCTGGACTATTGCAATTCTCTTGTGGCTGGTCTGCCAGCATCATCTATCCACCTTCTTCAATTCAATTCAATTCAATTCAATTCTTTTATTGTCCTCTGTTTAAAGGAAATTTGCTTTGCAGTGATTAAAACATATCTAAGAAAGTAATAGAATACATACATATATAGGATAAATGCACGTGATAACAGGTAACGTTTGTTAAACACACACACATATTCACACACAATTCTATTAAAGGAAATTCGTTTTACAATGATTAAAAACACCTCTAAATAACTAAGATCATATGGACATACATAAATTTGAACACACGGGGTAAAAGGTAACAGTGATTAAACACACACACCCCTCTCTCTCTCACACGCACAACACACAACACACACACACCCCACCGCCCACCTACACAACGCAAGAATGCACACATATACATATACACATACGCACGTGCGCAAAAAACACACACACAAACACACACACGCAACACACACACACACACACACACACCACACACACACACACACCCCCAAGCTAAATAATCCCAAAAATATTTAAAAAAAATAAATACATAAATTATTATTATTATTTTTTTTAAATTAAAGTTAAATTTAAAAATTAAAAATGTCTCCAGTTGAATATTAAGATGAAAAAGATGTTCAAACATATCAAATAAAAATACAAAGGAAGCGCTAAAACAGCACGGAGCACACAGTAAGAGTGGACAGCCAGACGTCCACTGACAGCCCAGCATGCAGCCACGTGCACACCCAGCTCCTTCCTTCCCTCAGTCAGCACACCCAGCCTCTGGAAACAACCCTCCCCCCCTCTTCCCTGCCACCACAGCCACCACCATGCAACCCGACACTGCAAGTACATGCTACAAACAACATGCATAATGTGCACATTTGCTCCCACTCCAGCTGGAACACACACACACCACACACACACACACACATGGACGCACGCGCGCAAGCACATACACACACTTTTTTCCTCCATTTCATGCCCCTTCCTCCCCCCCCCTCTGAATCTCACAACCACCCGCTCCATATATCCCCCACCCCCCCCCTACACACTCACAAACCCCTTCAGCTGTTCAGAGGCCCATCTATGCCTGACCATGCACACAGCAGCCACACAACTTGGGCAGGTGTGTTCCATCACAGACCCCCTAACCCTCCCCTCCCCCTCCACACAGCCACCACTACACACGGATAGCTAGAGAACGACAACTAAACGCTATTGGTCGATATTTATAGTAACGATTACCCTTGTGTGATGTCATTCAGGGGTTTCCCACTGCTGAAACTGAAACTGGAGGTGAAAGTGCGCCGTTTCTTGTCTTACAAGATTCAAGATTCAAGATTGTTTATTATTACAAGATGCAAAATCAATTCTTTTCATCAACTCGGCGAGAATTGCAAAAAGCGCCAAATGTCCACGGGAACACACTTTTATACGGCTGATAGGGGGATGCTGGCGAGGCTCCGCCCCTCCTGAAGACTGCTTTTTCTTTTTAAGTTCATACAAGGCTCGGTGAGAGAGAGAGTATTGCAAATACCCAAAGGTGTGAGCTGTTGCACTTAGTGCAGAAATTCTAATTTTATATCGTTACACTCTAAAATTTTCTAATTTTGCGACTCACGCAGTGTAGGCCAGTAGGCCTAAAGGAAGTGGGTGATAGTCCGAGAGCCGAGTCTATGTACTACAACCTTGTTTTCCATCATAATTTTTTTTCTTTGGTGCTACTGCTTCCCCAGGGTCTCTAGACTTGATAGCAATCGGGAGCCAACTTTTTATCTCATGGGCATAATTTTTTTCTGCTGGTGGAAATACACCAACCCCCCTCCTTCAAG
>CM054164.1:893120-910689 GCA_028751875.1 Rapana venosa
GTTATTGGACTTGCCTCTGTACTTAAGTTTTAATGAGTGCCCTATTTTTAATATCTTATAATTATGTGTAACAAGTATGTGTACCATTTGACAATGTGTAGATGTTTATCTTTATGACTTATTAAGTTTGGTTTGTGTTATTTTTCTTGGCTTTGTTGTTGCTCTTGTTCTTGTTGTTGTTGTTTGTCTGTTTTTCTCTTTTTTAACATTTTTTGTTGGTTTTAGGTTTTTCCTTCTCTTTAGTTTGTTTGTTTGTTTTGGTAAGGTTTTTTTGGGGGGTGGGGGGTTAGGGGTGGGGGGGTATTCTTAGGATTTTCGTTTAATTGCTTTGCTTTGGGGGGGCGGGGGGGTAGTTGGGGGGGGGAGCTGTTTGAAAAGGGTAGTTCCCCTTGTTTTTATTGTGAGGACTGTATAAGTATTGGTTATTATTATTAGAGGTATCCTTAAGGGCTGGGACTGATGTAAAAAAGCACATGTTAGTGTCTTATTCATTATCCACGAAAAATAAAAGAATTTGGTCATTGTCATTGTCTCTCTTCTCACCTCGCTTTCTCTTCTCTCTCTCACTCTTCTCTCTCTCTCTCTCTCTCCTCTCTCTCTCTCTCTCTCTCTCTCCTCTCTCTCTCTCTCTCTCAGGAAATGTCTTGCGAATGGTATTGTATCCCGGGATGTGTGTGTGTGTGTGTGTGTGTGTCTTCTGTGTGTGTGAGTGTGTATGTGTGGAGAGAGAGGTGTGTGTGTGTGTTGTGTGTGCATATTGCGTGGTCTACGTGCGTAAGTGTGTGTGTCTGTGTGTGTATGTGTGTGTGTGGTGTGTGTGGGTGTTGTGTGCGCGCGCGCGCGGCGCACGCTGTATTTAGTCTGGACTTTGTGGGGGGTGTAGTTTGGTTTAGGGGAGGGGTGTAGGGGAAGGGAGTGTTTTGTGGTTTTTTATCTTGTTTTGTTTAATTGGTTTTGTTCTTCATTTGATTTTTCGATTTCTTGTTATTCACTAATTGAATGGGAGTTATGAGAGCAATAATTTCATTGTTATTTTGAAAATGATCTTGTTTGTTAATTGGATTGATCTATAATTATGTGTAACAGTAGGGGTACCAATTGACAAAGTGTAGATTGTTTTATCTTTCGGACTTATTTATGTTTGGTTGTGTTATTTTTCTTGGCTCTGATATTGTTCTTGTTCTTGATGTTGTTGTTTTGTCTGTTTTTCTCTTTTTTATCTCTTTGTGGTGTTTGGTTTTTCCTTCTCTTTTGTTTGTTTGTATTGGTTTAAGGTTTTTTCTTGGGGGTGGGCGGTGGGTATTTTTATGGTTTTCTTTTATTTTCTTGCTTTGGGGGGGGGGGGTGTTGGGGGGGAGCTGTTTTGAAAAGGGTTATTTCCCCATGTAATTATTGTGAGACCTGTATAAATTTGGGTTATTATAATTAAGATGTATCCCTAACGGGCGGGACTGGCTGTAAAAAAGCCTCTGTGAGCTTATTCATTTATCCTCCGAATAAATAATTTAGTCATTTGTCATTCGTCTCTTCAACATGTACAAAAATATGCAGGTCGGACTAGTCTCAGGGAAAGAAAACAATTCTTGAGGCACACTACTTCTTTTTGCGATTCTTCTTCGACTGGGGCTGCGTGTGCCACAGAGAGCCCTCTTTTGGGGGATGGGTGGGTTTTCTTTTTGTCTTTTGTTGTGTTTGGTTTAGGGTTGGGTGGGTTTCTTTTAGTCTTTTGTGGTGTTTTGGAATGGGGTTGGGTGGGGGTTTCTTTTAGTCTTTTGTTGTGTTTTTTGGTTTAGGGGTTGGGAGGGGGTTTCTTATTTGTCTTTAGTGTGTTTTGTGTCTGGGGGTTGGGTGGGTTTCCTTTTGTTTCTTTTGTTGTGTATCGGTTTGGGGGTTGGGGTGGGATTCTTTTTGGTCTATTGTAGCGGTTTCGGTTTGGATAGGGTTGGTGTGGGTTTCTTTTTGTCTTTTGTTGTGTTTTGGTTTGGGGGTTGGGTGGGTTTCTTTTTGTCTTTTGTAGTGTTTAGGTTTGGGGGTTGGGTGGGTTTCTTTTTGTCTTTTGGGTGTTTTTTGGTTTTTGGGGGTTGGGTTTTTGTGGGGGGGGGGGGGTTTTTACTTATATTATGGGAGTGTATTTTATTGGTGTGAAAATTCTAGTAAACTGAAATTGATTTACACTTTTCTTCGTTGGGATATATTTGATTTTGTTAGGAGTTTTAGACAAACTAGCGTGTTTCTTTAGTGTTTATTGTATAGTTCAATAGGCTAGTAACGTCAAGGTTGGGCTTCTTTTTATCGTTTAACATGTATTGATCCCCTGAAATTCCTTCTCCCATAAATTACCAACTGTATCCTCTCTCTGTCTATAAATCTGTCTCCCTATGTCTCTCTGTCTCTCGCTCTCTCTATCACTCTCTCTCAAAAAATCACACTTTGTGAAAGACGTTAAAAGAATTTGAACACACACACACACACACCACGCACGCACGCACACACACACACATCACACACAAACTCTATCTGCACACACCACACACACACACACACACCACACAACACCCACTCTAGCTACATACACAGCCTCAGATCTCTCACTCTCTCCTATTTAGGGTCTAAGTCTCACTTAACAGACCTTAAACATTGCCACCCACACACACTACACCCCACCCCCCACACACACACACACACACGCACCCCACAACACCACTCAATGCCCACACACACCACACCACACACCCACGCACACACACACACCCACACACACGAACACATAACCACATACACCACACACACACACACACACACACACACACACGCCCGCACGCACCGCACCCACACACACACACGCACGCCACACACGCACACACACACCACACACCCACACTTAACACACACAACACACACACCAACACGCACGCACACACGCACACACGCACACAATACGCACACACACACAACCCCCGCACACACCACACACACACGCGCACACCCACACAACACAACACACCCACCCACATACACACACACACCAACACAACACACACCCCTCACACACACACACACACACACACGCTGCTGCCTCTCCAGCTTGTTCCCTACAGCAGCTGAAAAATAAACCTATGTACAGGTTCACAGGGAGCTCTTGCAAACACGCACAGAAATGGGACTATTTGAATAGAACAGCAGTAGGTCAAAGGTTGATGTCACACTAGGGCGTAAAAAAGCCATAGGCACATGGGTTAGAAACACACACCCACACACACACACACACACCCGCCCCGCAGCACGCACGCAACGCACACATGCACAGATGCACAGACAGGGCCACACACTCATGCCAGACACGGACCCCCCTCCCACACACACACCATCAGTTACCATGTAAGCATGTAAGTATTTGTACATTGAAGGTGTGTGTGTAAGGGGGGGGGGGTGATGCGTGAAGCGTGTGTGCTGATGTGTGTCTGCATGTATGTGTGGAGTGTGCGTGTGTGGCATGCACGCATGCATGTGTCTTGTTGATGTGGTGTGTAAAGATATCAAAGTATCTTATTGAAACCCCACTTGGTAATTACATTCCTATATAATTACTTTGTACAACAGAGTCAAAGTTGACGTTATTTCATTACAGCCCAGACAATACAAAAAAATAAAATTACCACTTTGTGTCTACTTTGACCACAAAGCAAATGATACTGGCCGATATGGATACGGACATGCTGCCAAGCGCCTGTTGTGGTGGAAGTTTCCGTTCCGCTGTAACCAGCCCACTTTTCTGTGCTGTGATCGATGTGCCTTTGGTTTCGGTTCAGGCAGACCACAGTACAGTACTCTTTCTGCCAGTGTCTGTGTCAGAGGACAGCTTGCTGTCATTTTCTGTCGACATTATCCGGGTTAGTCACTGTCAACTGTGAATATCTCCTGTGTCACTGTCATAGCTGACTGCTTGTTGAAGGAGATCATTACATGTGGTGTGTCCTCAGTCAGTCAATCAATCACAGCCAACAGAAAGGCTGACTGAAAGTGGTGAGGCGACTGTTTTCTGTGACCAGGAACTGAATTGGAAGGACTGGACTAGCAGCCTGTGCTGCAGAGAGACTGTTGAAACTGTGACCCCTTTGATGATCATCACACTCTAACTAGCCACATTCCTATTCTGGAGTAAGTGTGTGAAGGTGTGTGCTGCTGTGGGCTTTACCTGACAGTGCTGGTGGTGTGTCTGTGTCTCCAGGTGTGTCAGTAGTTAGGCAGTGTGGTTCCGGCTACACTACACTACACTACACAACACTACTCACCACTACACTACACTACACTGCCTACACTTACACTGCACTACACTAACACTACATACTCTCACTATCAACATACATACTCTACACTCCCACTACACTGCACTACACTACACTACACTACACTACATACAACTCCCTACACCTACACTCCACAACCACTACTCTACATACACTACCTGCACTACACTACACTACACTACCTACACTACTCTCCATAACCACCACACTACCCCAACATGGCGGACAGGCGCTGCCTCAGCCACAGCAGGCAAAGGAGGTTAGATGTTCGCTTACACCTGCTGTCTGTGCATGGAGCCTTACCGGGGCGAGATCCTAAACTGCTGCCTTGCGACACACCTTCTGTTCTGCCCTGCTCACTAACCTGGAAACGCCTCTGTCAGCTCAGCCAAAGCCTGACGCAGCCGTGACGATGAAGTGGGACAGAACGACGACCCCAGACCAACAAACAGGCAAGCCCCCACCCCCAAAGGGGATGAGGGAGAGGCAGAAGCCCAGCCCTGTGAGGGGCCTGAGGGAACAACGTCTGCCTTGGAGGTGGCCCCTGTGGAGAGTGGTGACGTCACAGCTGACCAGGGGGAGGTGGACAGTGGGGGCAGTTTCCTGTGTCCCACATGCCGAGCTCCAGTGCCCGTACCTCCAGGGGGGGTGGCGAAACTGCCGGTGAGTCTGGCGTTCTGTGACGTCAAAGATGTTGCAGATTGCTGAACAAGTTTTAGTGCTGTATAATTTCCATACATAAAAAAAAAAAAAATAATTAATAATAATAATAATAATAATTAATTATTATTAATCTTATTATTATTATTATTATTATGGTGATTTGATAACCAATGACGACGACGAAGATGATGGATGATATTAATAATAATTCCTAATACTAGTAATAATAATAATAATAATAATACTAATAATAATAATAATAATAATAAATGAAATTTATACAGCGCTATATATTGCAGAGACAAATCAAAGCGCTTGCACTCAACTCATTCTTACACAGTCATACAAGTAACAACTAATAGTTCCATCAAGTCCAAATGTGCACGCACGCACGCACACACGCACGCACGCACGCACGCACACACACACACACACACACACACACACACACAGGTCACATGATAAAAATGATGCTGATGACATCAGTGAGGCTGATGAAGATGTGCTAATGATGATCATGATGAGGACAACAATGATGGTGCTGATGAGGGTAGGGAAGATGTGTACGATGGTACTTTTAGCACAAACCCAAGGCAGCAAAAGTACGTAGAACAAAGTGTATGACACTGTACATTCTGTTGGGGATGTGTGTGCGTGTGTGTGTGTGTGTATGTGTGTGTGTGTGTGTGTGTGTGTGTGTGTGTGGGCTGTGTGTGTGGCTTGGGTGTGTATATGTGTGTGTGCGTGCGTGCGTGTGCTGTGCGTGCGTTGAGGTGTGCGTGCGAGCGGTGTGTGCGTGTAACATGAACATACTGCTATACCGCTAAATGCAGCCACAGCGCTGCACTGCACTGACTACATATCTTGTATCAGCTGCTATCAGATAAAACTATTCGCTGTCCTGACATGACATGACCCTGACCGTTGGCTGGAGTGTAGGAAACATTAACGCTCTGTCTGCTGCCATTGGTAGGGTGCCATGCCAGTGTACAAGTGGTGTCCATGTCCTGTCTTGTTCCTGTCCTGTCCTCTGTTGTCTTTCTACTGTCCTGTCTTGTTCCTGCCCCTGTCCTTTCCCTCTCCTGCACTGTCTCTGTCCTTTCCCTCTCCTGTACTGTCTCTGTACTTTCCATTTCCTGTCCTGTCCTGTCTCTGTCCTGTCCTGTCTCTGTCCTGTCTCTGTCCTGTCCTGTCCCTTCCGTCCTGTCCCAGTCCTGTCCCAGTCCTGTCCTGTTTGTCATTGTCCCTTTGTCCTGTCCCTGTCCTGTCTCTGTCCTGTGCCTGTCCTGTCCCTGTCCCTTGTCCGGTCCTGTCCTGTTCTGTCCTGTCCTGTTCGGTCCCTTCCCAGTCCTGTCCCAGTCCTGTCCCTGTCCTGTTAGTCTTTCCCTGTCCTGTCCTGTCTGTCTTGTCTGTCCCCTGTTCCTGTACCTGTCCTGTTCTGTCCTGTTCTGTCCTCCCATGGCCTGTCTTGTCCTGTCCCTGTCCTGTTATGTCCTGTCCCTGTCCTTGTCCATGTACTGTCCTGTCCCTGTCCTGTCCTGTCCTGTCCCTGTCCCTGTCCTGTTTCTGTCCTGTCCTGTCCTGTCCCTGTCCTTTTCTTGTCCTGTCCTGTCCATGTCATGTTCTGTCCTGCCTTGTCTGTCTATCTGTCGTTTATCCTGTCTATCCTTGTCCTGTCCCTGTCCTGTCCGGTCCCCTTTCCTTGTCCTGTCTGTCCTGTCCTGTCTGTCTGTCCTGTCCTGTCCTGTCTGTCTCTGTCCTGTTCTGTCCCTTCCAGTCCTGTCCCGTGTCCTGTCTGTCCTTGTCCTGTCCCTCTGTCCTGTCCCTGTCCTGTCCCTGGTCCGTTCCCTGTCCTGTTGTTCCTGTTCTGTCCTGTCCCTGGCCTATCCTGTCCCTTCCCAGTCCTGTCCCAGTCCTGTCCCAATCCTGTCCCTGTCCTGTTCTGTCCTGTCCTGTCCCTGTCCTATCCCTGTCCTGTCCCTGTCCTGTTCTGTCCTGTCTCTGTCCCTGTCCTGTCCTGTCCTGTTCTGTCCTGTCTCTGTCCTGTCCCTTCCCAGTCCTGTCCCTGTCCGGTCCTGTCCCTGTCCTGACCTGTCCCTGTCCCTGTTCTGTCCGTGTCCTGTCCCTGTCCGTTCTGTCCCGTCTGTCCCTGTCCTGTCCTGTCCTGTCCTGTCCCAGAATGGTCCTGTCCTGTCCCTGTCTGTTCTGGTCCTGTCCTGTCCCCAGACTGTCCTGTCCTTGTCCCTGTTCTGTTCTATCCTGTCCTATCCTGTCCTATCCTGTCCCTGTCTGTCCCGTCCTCTCCTTTCCATGTCTGTCCTTTTCCATGTCCGGGCCTTCCATGTCCTATCTTTTCCATGTCCTTTCCTGTCTGTCCCTGTCCTGTCCCTGTCCTGTCCCTGTCCTCGTACTTCCTTTCCATGCCTGTCCTCTCAATGTCCTGTCCTTTCGATGTCCTGTCCCTGTCCTGTTCTTGTCCTGTCCTTTCCTATCCTGTCCCTGTCCTGTCCTGTCTTGTCCTGTCCCTGTTTTTGTCCTGTCCCTGTCCTGTCCTGTCCCTGTCCTATCCTTTCATTGTCTTGTCCTGTCCGTGTCTGTCCTATCCAGGTCTTGTCTGTTCAGTCCCTTCGTTTCCATGCCCTGTCAATTGTCTGTCCTGTCCTTGTCCTTGTCCTTGACCTGTCCCTGTTCTGTCCTTTCCTTGTCCTGCCCTGTCCTTTTCCTGTCCTGTTCTGTCCTGTCCTGTCCTTTCCATGTCCAGTCCTTTTGATGTCCTGTCCTGTCCTGTCCTTTCCATGTCCAGTCCTTTTGATGTCCTGTCCTGTTCTGTCTGTCCTGTCCTGCCTGTCTGGTACTATCCTTGTCCTGTCCTGTCCCTTGTACCTGTCCGCCTTGTCACTGTCCCTTCCATGTCCTATCCTTTCCATGTCCTGTCCTCTCTGTCCTGTCCTGCCTTGTTCCTGTCCTTTCAGGTCCTGTCCTTTCCATGTCCTATCCTTTCCATGTTCCTGTCCTTCCATGTCCTGTCCTTTCCATGTTCTATCTTTTTCATGTCTTGTCCTGTCCCGGTCCTGTCCTGTCCTTTCTATTTCCGTCCTTTTCCATGGCCTGTCCCTTTTTGTCCCGTCCTTTCCATGTTCCTGTCCTTTCCAGTCTTGTCTCTTTCATGTCCTTTTTCCTTTCCATTTTGTTCTGTCCTGTCCTGCCCTGTCCATTCCATTGTCTTGTCATTTCCATGTCCCGTCTTCCATGGTCCTTATCTTTCATGTCTTTCATTTCCTATGTCCTGTCCTGTCTGTCCTGTCCTCGTACTTTATATGTCCAGTCCTTTCGCTATCCCCGGTCCTTTCCATGTCTGTCCTTTCCTGTCTCTGTCCTGACCCTGTCCGTCTGATCTTTCCGTGTCTTGTCCTTTCATGTCCTGTTCCTTTCCATGTCCGGTCTTTCAGGTCCTGTCCTTTCATGTCTTGTTACCTTTCTATTTCCTGTCCTTTTCCTGTCCTGGCCTTTCCCTGTCCTAGTCTTGTCCATGTCCTGTTCATTCCCATGTCCTGTCCTTTCCATGTCCTGTCCTTTCATGACCTTCCTGTCCCTGTACATGTCCTTTTCTGTCCTGTCCTTCTCTATGTCCTGACCTGTTCTTACCATGCCCTGTCCTTTCCAATGTCCTGTCTGTGCTTTCTATGTCCTGTTCCCTATCCTGTTGTATCCTTGCCATATCGTTGTCCTATCCTGTCTTCCTGTCCTGTCCTGTCCTGCCCTGTCTGTCCCTGCCTGTCCTGTCTTTTTATGGCCTGTCCCTTTCCATGGTCCTGTCACTGTCCTGTTTCCTTTCCATGTCCTGTCCTTTCCAATACCTGTCCAGTCTTGTTGCCCCTGTCTTGTCCCTCCTGTCCTGTCCTGTCATTACCTTTCCATGTTCTGTCCTGTCCATTGTCTTTTCCTGTCCTGTCCTTTCAATGTCCTGCACTTTCCATTTCCTGTCCTTTCCATGTCCCTGTCCTGTCCTGTCTTTTCCCTGTCTTGTTCCTGTCATGTCCCTGTCATGTCCTTTCCCTGTTCTGTCCCTCTTCTGTCCAGTCCCTCTTCCGGTCATGTCCACTCTCCTGTTCGGTCCTTTCCCTGTCCTCCTCCTGGCCTCTGCCTGTCAGTTCTTTCCATGCCAGTCCTGTCCTCGTCTTGTCTGTCCTGTCATGTCTTCTCCTGTCCTGTCCTGCCTTGTCCTGTCCATGTCTGTCCTTTCCATGTCCTGTTCTGTTCCCTCTCCTGTCGGTCCTTTTCTGACCTGATCCTGTGTTTTACCTGGCTGTCCTTTTCCCTGTCTGTTCCTCGTCTTTTGTCTTTCCTGTCCTTTCCTGTTAAGTTCCTGTTCCCTTGTCCTGTACTGCAACTGTTCTGGTTCCTTTCCTATGTCCTGTCCTGTTCCTTCTCCTGTCCTGTCCTTTCCCTGGTTCTTCCCTTTCACAGTCCAGTCCTTTCCCTGTCTATCCTTTTCATGTCCTGTTCCTGGCCCTGTCTCTCCCTGGCCTGTCCAGTCCCTGTCCTGTCCTGACTGTCTGGTCTGTCCTTGTCCCCTCCTTTCCTTTTTTTCCCTGAATGGTCATGTCCCTGTCCCTGTCCTGTCCTGTCCTTGTCATGTCCCTGTCCTTTCCCTTTCCTGTCCTTTCCCTGTCCTGTCCTTTCCCTGACCTGTCCCTCTCCTGTCCTTCGCGGTCCTCTCCCTGTCCTATACCTCTCCTGTCCTGTCCCTCTCCTGTTCTTTCCCCGTCCTGTCATGTCCCTCTCCTGTCCTGTCCCTCTCCTGTCCCGTCTATCACTGTCCTGTTCCTCTCCGGCCCTGTCCTGCCCTTTCCCTGTCCTTTCCCTCTCCTGTCCTTTTTCCCTGACCTGTTTCTGTTCTGTCTTTCCTATCCTTGTCTGTCCATCTTCTGTCAGGACTTTCCCTGTCCTGTCCCTGTCTTTTCCTGAACTGTCCTGTCCCTGTCCTTTTCCTGTTTTGTCCCTGTGTCTGTCCTTTCCCTTGTACCTTCCATGTCCTGTCCCTGTCTTCTTACCCAGACCTGTTCTTTTCCTGTCCGTTCCCTTGCTCCTGTCTGTCTGTCTTTTACCTGTTCTGTCCTGTTTCTTGTCCTGGTCTGTTCCTTTCCTTGTCCTGTCTTGTTCTGGAGTTCTGTCCGGTCCCTTTCCCTGTCCTGTCCTTTTCCTGTTCTGTTCATGTCTTTCCTGTTCTGTCCTTTTCCTGTCCTTTCCCTGTCCTTTATTTTCCCTGTCCCTGACCTGTTCTTTTTTTTTTGTTTTTTCCCTGTCCGGTCATTTCCTTTCCCTGTCATGTCCTTGTCCTTTCCCTGTACTTTCCCTGTCCTGTCTTGTTCTGTACTTTCCCTGTCCTGTTTGTCCTTTCACTGTCCTGTCCTGGTCAGTCATGTCTTTCCCTGTCATGTCCTCTACCTGTCCCTGTCTGGTCCCTGTACTAGTCCTGTATCCCACTTCTGTCTGTCTTCTTTTGGTTCTCTGTCCTTTCCCTGTCCCGTCCCATCCCTACTGTCCTTTTTCCCCCTGACTGTCCGTCCCTGTCCTGTCCTTGTCATGTCCCTGTCCTGTCCCTGTCCAGTACTTATCCTCTCCAGTCCTGTCCTGTCCTTTCCCTGACCTGCCCCTCTCCTGTCCTGTCCTTCGCCTGTCCTGTCCTGTCCTCTCCCCGACCTTTCCCTGTCCTGTCCTGTCATTTCCCTGTCCTGTTCTGTCCCTCTCCTCTCCAGTCCTGTCCTGTCCTTTCCCTGACCTGTCCCTCTCGTGTCCTTTGCGGTCCTCTTCCTGTCCTATCCCTGTTCTGACCTGTCCCTCTCCTGTTCTTTCCTTGTCCTGTCCTGTCCCTCTCCTGTCCTGTCCCTCTCCTGTCCCGTCCCTCACCTGTCTTGTCCCTCTCCTGCCCTGTCCTGTCCTTTCCCTGTCCTTTCTCTCTCCTGTCCTGTCCCTGTCCTGTCCTTGTCATGTCCATGTCCTGTCCTTTCCCTGTCCTGTTCTGTTCCTTTCCCTGCCTGTCCCGTCCTGTCGTTTTCCCCATCCGTCATGGTCCTTTCCCTCTCCTGTCTGTCCTTCCTGTCTGTCCTTTCCCTGTCTTGTTCTTTCCCTGTTCCGGTCCTGTCCTTTTTCCCTGTCTGTCCTGTCCGGTCCTTTTTCCTTGTCCTGTTCCTTTCCATTGTCCCGTCCTGTCCTGTCCTTTCCATGTCCGTTTTTTATCCTGTCTGTCCTGTCCCTGTCCTGTCCGTGTCATGTCCATGTCCTGGCCTTTTCCCTGTCCTGTTCTGTCCGTTTCCCTGTCCTGTCCCGTACTGTCCTTTTCTCCCATCCTGTCCTTCCTTTCCATCTCTGTCCTGTCCTTTCCCTGTTCATGTCCTTTCCCTGTCTTGTTCTGTCCCTGTCCCGTCCTGTCCTTTCCCCTGTCCTGTCCTGTCGGTCCTTTCCTGTATCCTGTCCGTTTCCTGTCCCGTTCCTGTCCTGTCTTTCCCTGTCCTGTTCCTTTCCCTGCCTGTCCTTTCCCTGTCCTTCCTTTCCCTGTCCTAATCTTGTCCCGGTCCTGCCTTCCTGTCCTGTCCTTTCCCCTGTCCTGTCCTGTCCTTTCCCTGTCCTCTCATTTCCCTGTCTTTCCCTTTTTCTGTCTTCTCCTGTCCTGTAATGTCCTTTTCCTGCCCTGTCCTTTCCCTGTCTTGTCCTGTCCAGTCCTGTCCTGTCTTGTCCTTTTCCCTGTCCTGTCCTGTACTTTTTTCTGCCTGTCTTTCCATGTCCTCTCCTGTTCTTTCCTGTCCGGTCCATTCCTGTCTTTATCTGTCATGTCCTTTCCTTTTCCTATCCTTTCCCGTCCTGTACCTGTCCTGTCCCTCCTTCTGTCCTGTCTTTTCCCTGTCCTGTCCTTTCCCTGTCCTGTCCCTCTTCTGTCCTGTCCTTTCCCTGACCTGTCCTGTTTCTGTTTCTGTCCCTCTCCTGTCCTGTCCTTTTCCAGTCCTGCCCCCCCCCCCCCCCCCCCCCCCCCCCCACCCCCCCCCCACCCTCTCCTGTCCTGTCTTGTCTTGTCCCTGTCCTGTCCTGTCCCTATCCTGCCCTGCCCTGTCCTGTCTTGTGATGTCCCCCTGTTCCCTCACCCAGTCAGTGATGATGCTCCATCTTTTCAGCCCTGACTAGTGGCCTGGCAATGAAAGAGGAGGAGGAGGAGGAGGAGGAGGAGGCCTGTGTGTGTCCCTGCCTCCCCCTCCCTACTCCCTTGGCCTTTAAACCATCTTCCCCATTGCTGTCTTGGGGGTAGAGGTGCTCAGGAACGATGCTTGATAAAAGAAAGAATGTCTATATCACTTAGAAAGAAATCTCTCTCTCTCTCTCTCTCGCTCTCTCTCTCTCTCTCTCTCTCTCTTTCTGTCTCTCTTGCTCTATCTTTCCTTCTTTCTCTCTCTGTCGCTCTCTCTGCGCTGCGCTTTCTCTCGCTGTTTCTCTCTTTTCTCTCGTCTCTCTGAATGGCTGCTCTCGCTCTTTCTGTGCTCTCTCTTTCGCTTTCTATCGGGTCCCCCGCTGTCTTTTTTCCTCTACTATCCTTGGCGTCTCGTTTGTTTTTGTTCTTTCATTCTCTGGAGTGTTTCACCCCCACGTCTCTGTTGCTCTGCGCTTTTGTGCTCTGTTGAGATAAAAGAGTGAAATAAAAACCGCTTCGATAGGCGGATTCAGGATCCGCGATTAAAACCATTGAGCGAGGTCTGAGGGTAACACACAAAGAGGGAGGGGGTGGTGGGTTGGGGTACGGGTGCGGGGGGTTGTAGCGGCGCTGGACGCGTGCGGGGAGAGGGGGGGGGGTGGGGGGAGTGATGGGCGGGGGGGGGGGGTCTGGCAGCGGGGGGGAGTGGGGGGGGCTGGGAGGAGGGGGTGTAAGAGGGTGGGTTGGGGTCGGGGATGTGTGGGGGGGGGGAGGGGGGGCAGAATGGGAGGGGGGGGGGAGGAGGGAAGGTGGACGGGAGGGGGGTGGGGGGGGGTGTGGGGGTGGGTGGAGGGGGCGGAAGGGGGGAGGGGTGGAAGATGGGAGGCATGGGGGTGGGGGTGGGGGGGGGGGGGGGGTGGGTCGTGTAGGGGGTGAGGGGAGGAATGGGGGGGGGGAGGAGGTTTCGGGGGCGGGTGGACGTGTTGGGGCGGGGGCGAAGGGGGATGGGGGCGGGGTTGTGTGGGTTGGGGGAGAGGGGGGGATAGGCTGGCGGGGGGGGTGGGCGTGGGGGGGGGTCGGGGGGGGAGGCCGGGTGGATTGGGCGGGGGGGGGGGGTGGGGGGGGGGGGGGGCGGTAGGGGGTGGTGGGGCTTATGGGTGAGGGGGAGCGGGGTGCTGGGGGTGGCGGTCGGGGTGGGCCACGGGGGGGGGGGGGGGGAAAGGGGGCCCGAAGGGGGGGGGGCATGCGAGTGGGTGGGAGGGGGAGGTAGGGGTAAGGCGGGGGGGGGGTGTGGGGAGGGCGGGTGGGGCGGGGAGTGGGGGGGGGTGTGGGTTGGGGGGAGGAGGTCAGGTAGGAGTGGGGGGGGGGGGGGTTACGGGGGGGGGGGGGGGGGGGGGGTGCGGTGGGGGGGGGGGTGGAGGTGGGGCGGATGCTAGGCGGTTCCTGGGGGCGGGGAGGGAGGGGGGGGAGGAGGGGGGGTGGGGGCGGTGGGTGGGGGGGGGTGGGGGGGGGGGGGGGGGTTGTGAGGTGGTCGGGTGGGGGGAGAGGGGGGTGTGGGGAGGGGTGTGGTGGCGTGGGGTTGGGGTGGGGGGGAGGGGGTGGAGGAGCGGAGAGGGGGGGATGGGTAGGTGGGGTGGGGGGGGAGGGGGTGGTGGTTGGGGGGAGGGGGGAGGGGGGGGGGGGGGGGTGGGGGGGGGGGGGCGGGGCGTGGGTGTGTTGGGTGGGGGGTGAGGTGTGTGGGGGGTAAGTTGGCGTGGGGGGGTGTGGGGGGGTGGGTGGTGGGGGGGGGGGGTGGGGTAGGGTGTGTGGGTGGGGGGGTGGGGGGGTGCTTTCGATGGGAGGGGGAGGTGGGGTGCGGTGGCGGGTGGGGTTGGGGGAGGGTGGGGAGGGGGGGGGGGGGGGGGGGGAGGAGGAGGGGGGGGGGTGGGGGGGGGGGGGGAGGGTGATGGAGCTGTGGGGGGGGGGGGGGGGGGGGGGGGGGGGCTGGGGGGGGGGGAAGGGGGGGGGGTGGCGGTGGGCGGGGGAGGGAACGGGGTGGTGGGGGGGGGGGGGTTGGGGGGTAGGTAGGGGGGGGGGTGGGGGTTTAGGGTGCGGAGGGGGGTGGGGTGGGGAGGGGGTTGGGGAGTGGGGTGTGTGGTGGAGGTGGGGGGGGGTGGGGGGGGGGCGGGGGGTGGGGGGGTGAGGGTGGGGGGAGGGGGGGGGGGCGGGGGGGGCGGGTTGGGGGGGGGGGGGGGGGGGGGGACGGGTGGTGGGGGTGGGGGGGTGGAGGAGGGGGGTGGGGGGTGGGGAGGGGTGGGGTGTGGGGGGGGGTGGGGGGGGGGGGGGGTGGGGGGGGGGGGGGTGGGGTGAGGGGGGTGGGGGGGAGGTGGGGTGTTAACCCGCCATACTGGTGGGGGGGGGGGGGGAGAGGGGGGGGCTGTGGGGGGGATTGGTATGGGGGGGGGGGGTGGGGGGGGGGGGGGGGGGGGGGTCAAAGGGGGGTGGCTGGGGGGAGGGAGGGGAGTGGGGGGTGGCATGGGGGGGGGGGGGGGGGGGGGGGGGATGGAGGTGGGTGGGGGAGGTGGGGGGGGGGGGGTTGGGGGGGGGGGGGGGGGGGGGTTAGGGAGGGGGGGGGGGGGTGGGCTGGGGGGGGTGTGGGTGTGGGGGGCGGGGGGGGGGTGGGGGGGGGGGGGGGTGGTGTGTGGGGTGTTGTTGACCCTCAAATTTATCAAAACAACTCATCTGGGGGGGAGGGGGGGGGGTGGGAGGGAGGGGGGGGGGGGGGGGTCGGGAGTGCGGGGGGGGGGGGGGGGGGGAGGTGGGGTGTGGGAGGGGGGCGGGGGGGGGGGGTGTGGGGTGGGGAGAGGGGGGATGGGAGGGGGGGGGTGGGGGGGTGGGTGGGGTGAGAGGGTGTCGATGAGGGGGGGGGGGGGGGGGGGAGGAATATGGTGGGTGGGGGGGGGTATGTGGGGTGGGGGGGGTGTGGTGGGTAGGGGGGGGTAGGGGTTTGCGGTGGGGTAGGGGGGGGAGGGGGGGTGGGGGTGGGGGGGTGGTGTGGGTGTTGTTGTTTGGTTTGTGTTTTTTTTTTTTTTTTTTGTATTTTTTTTTTTTTTTAACTTTTTTTTAATTTTTTTTTTTTTTTTTTTTTTTTTTTTTTTTTTTTTTGTTTTTTATTTTTTTATTTTTTTTTTTACCCCCCCCCCCCCCCCCCCCCCCCCCCCCCCACACCCCCACCCCCACAAATTCTCTTGCTCACACCCTTAGTGACTGTTTCTGTTTTTGTCTCATTCTTCTACGAACGCTCAGACCACAACTAGTGTTGTCAGTCATATGAGCGAAAGTGCGTTGCGCTGTTGTTAAGCACCTGACAAGTCAGGCTAAGCACATTCGACTATGGCGTGAGAGAGAATTGTTTTCTTGCTAAGTATTTCTGGAAACAAAAGGCAGGAGAATGGATCCAGAGGGCAGAAGTAGACAAGAAGGAGGTGACAGAAGGAAACAGAGCAGGGCAGAAACGAATACAGGGATAGAAAAGAGGGACTTCCAGTATAGAATTACCAGAATGTAAGGATGCTATTTATAACGACAGCCCCCCCCCCCCCCCCCCCCCCCCCCCCACCCACCACCCCACACCCCCCATCCCAGCAGCATCTCAGGGAGATCCTCGTTCTTCGTGCTTCTGATTCTCTTAAACACTCAGGCCTCTATAGTTCAGTTCCAGATCGGGTTATTGTGTGTGCTCTTGGTTGAAACTGAACCGAACAATGTACTTGCCCAGAACATTGAGGTGTTTGTTGGTGTTAACTTGTCTGCGGTTATTATGTACGCAACGGTGCGACGTTTAGTGGTATGCGACCGTTTTGGGTCTACCTTTAAGGAAGCCCATTCCACTGTCGAAGATGGCGTCTAACAGGGCGGCCAGTGGTGCACGTGTTTTGATTTCTCTTGGTCATCTAGTTTACTGGACAACAAGGTTTCTCCTTCTGAAAGGCGGGCAGGGTTGTAATGTGTTGCCAATATAGATTGCATTGCCATTGCGCATCAGGGGCTTATTTGTAGTCGCAACAAAAGGACTTTGGGGCGGGGAGCAGGGAGGGGGTCGGGGGCAGTATACCCTGGAGGAAAAAATCCTCTTCAAAGGTTTCTGAACTAACACCCTGCCTGCTTATAGTCATTAGTATATCTGGATGCAAGGATACATATTTTTATAATTTTCAATCCGTATGTGGCCTTGCCTCAGTACTTAAGTTTTCATGAGTGAGCCCTATTTCAATATCTTATAATTATGTGTATCCAGTATAGGAGTACCATTTGACACTGTGTAGATGTTTATCCTTATGACTTATTAAGTATGGTTTGTGTTATTTTTCTTGGCTTTGTTGTTGCTCTTGTTCTTGTTGTTGTTGTTTGTCTGTTTTTCTCTTTTTTAACATTTTTTGTTGGTTTTAGGTTTTTCCTTCTCTTTAGTTTGTTTGTTTGTTTTGGTAAGGTTTTTTTGGGGGGTGGGGGGTTAGGGGTGGGGGGGTATTCTTAGGATTTTCGTTTAATTGCTTTGCTTTGGGGGGGCGGGGGGGTAGTTGGGGGGGGGAGCTGTTTGAAAAGGGTAGTTCCCCTTGTTTTTATTGTGAGGACTGTATAAGTATTGGTTATTATTATTAGAGGTATCCTTAAGGGCTGGGACTGATGTAAAAAAGCACATGTTAGTGTCTTATTCATTATCCACGAAAAATAAAAGAATTTGGTCATTGTCATTGTCTCTCTTCTCACCTCGCTTTCTCTTCTCTCTCTCACTCTTCTCTCTCTCTCTCTCTCTCCTCTCTCTCTCTCTCTCTCTCTCTCCTCTCTCTCTCTCTCTCTCAGGAAATGTCTTGCGAATGGTATTGTATCCCGGGATGTGTGTGTGTGTGTGTGTGTGTGTCTTCTGTGTGTGTGAGTGTGTATGTGTGGAGAGAGAGGTGTGTGTGTGTGTTGTGTGTGCATATTGCGTGGTCTACGTGCGTAAGTGTGTGTGTCTGTGTGTGTATGTGTGTGTGTGGTGTGTGTGGGTGTTGTGTGCGCGCGCGCGCGGCGCACGCTGTATTTAGTCTGGACTTTGTGGGGGGTGTAGTTTGGTTTAGGGGAGGGGTGTAGGGGAAGGGAGTGTTTTGTGGTTTTTTATCTTGTTTTGTTTAATTGGTTTTGTTCTTCATTTGATTTTTCGATTTCTTGTTATTCACTAATTGAATGGGAGTTATGAGAGCAATAATTTCATTGTTATTTTGAAAATGATCTTGTTTGTTAATTGGATTGATCTATAATTATGTGTAACAGTAGGGGTACCAATTGACAAAGTGTAGATTGTTTTATCTTTCGGACTTATTTATGTTTGGTTGTGTTATTTTTCTTGGCTCTGATATTGTTCTTGTTCTTGATGTTGTTGTTTTGTCTGTTTTTCTCTTTT
>CM054164.1:911189-918689 GCA_028751875.1 Rapana venosa
TGCTTTTTCGTATCCGGTTAAAAATGACATTTTCAACTCAGAAGCTGACAGCAAAATTTCGTTTATTTCCTTCAAGAAAAGGCATATTAGGGGGTCATCGTCATCATTTTCCAGAGTAGACTGGGAAATGAAAAAGCTTTTGAAAATATTTGCCCTTATCCCTACTTGAATAGAACACGGTGTTGTTATACAAAATAGGAGGGATTTCGTTTGGCATCTATTCCTTTCTTTTCAGAAACAGTTTAACTAGCTTCCACCATTCCTTTTGTCCAAACGTGGACGGGTTGGAAACCTTGCTTTCTAGTTCTGTGGTGTATTCTAGCTTTCTTTTTCTTTGTACAGAATTCACATAGTTCCGAAACTGGCGGAAACGAAGCCAGTTTTCAGGTGTATTAGTTAATTTAGCAGTTCTGTGAATAACCTTGCGTTCGGCAATTAACATTCTAATCTCATCTGTCATCCAGGGTACATCATTCGGACGAACAGTGACAGTTTTAACTGGCATACATAATTTAGCTTTTTCCATGAGAACCTTTGAAAACATCTCAGCACTTTCATCTAGAGTTTCAGCATAAATAACTTCGTCCCACTTCACTTCCAACAACAGATTACAAAATTTAGTTTTATCTAGTTTGTTGTAGTTAAATATTATTCGTTTAAAACGGCTGTTCTTTTGTAATTGTATTTCTGACAGTGGCACAAGGAACACTGTGGTCGCTACAGATAGCTGGTAAAACTTCAACTGAGTGTACTAGGTTCGGACTCTGTGTAATATCAGATCTAAACAAGAATGTGTAAGTCAGTTATCCGTGTAGGTTCATTAGTTAATTGTTTGAGCTGATAACGATTTAGAAGGTCAACCAAATAGGGTGACGGTGTATCTAGGATATTTGTGTTAAAGTCGCCAAGAATAAGGAATTTGAGTAAAGTATTATTAACATTGTCAATGCTCTTTTCTATTATATTCCAGTAATCAAAATGTCGAGTTAGGTGGACGATAGAAAGATCCGATTAATATACCCGTCTGATCTAGTTTTGTTTCAATCCACACGGCTTCCAAATCGCTGACGTTCAAATCCCGGCCGAGCTTTACAATACAAATTATTTCTAACATAAATAGCTACTCCACCATGTGGGTCATGCGATCTGTCACACCTGACTGGTGGATGAAAATTGGTCAGGTGAATTGAACTGTCGTGGTCCGTTTAAGAAAGCCACGTTTCAGATACTGTAATTATATCGATATTGTTGTATCTGATTGTATCAGTTGAATCTTATTTCTAAAACTTCTTGCATTTATGTGCACAATTTTTAAATCGGTTGTAGGAGTTGGTCCTGGGTTAACTTCTACATCTCCACACAAGAACAAAAGTAAAAACACAACCACTGAGTGGAGACTGAACCTCTATATCCCCTGTGATTATGAATGAACCAATCTGTGTGGTCATTAGGAACAGAGCTGTTTGTTGAATTACTTTTGTGATCATCAACAAAAGCAAGAAAGTGAGCAAATACTGACAATGTTGTGCTATAGGGATGGTGAAGGCATGACAATATCAGAAATTGAACGATTCCCCCAGTTCACCCAGCTGTAAATGGGTACCTGCCCTATTTAGGGTCAGGGAAGGTAAAGCAGCGAGGGAGAGGAGATGGGCACCGCCCTCAATATGCTGGCCCCTAGAGAAGTGAGGTCTCTGGCGCCTCGCTCCCCTACGACCTGATAGGTTATGGGACACCTTTACCTTTACCTTTAATGATGTAGCTAAAAGCAGGTGTTTTTTCAGAATTCTGGGTTTCGTTTTTGGTGGGTGGGTGGATGGATGGATGGATGGATTTGTCGTATGTGATATTGAATACAAATTCCATTATTTTCTTTTACATTTTTGTTTTGCTTTTGTCCTGTCTGTGTTATTCTATTTTAGTTTAGTTTTATTCTGCTGTACTTTCTTTGGTTTTTAATTTGCTTGGTTTCATTTTCGTAATCATAGCTTTTTTTTCATTTTGATTTATCTGATTTTTGCTTTATTTTGTTTTTTATTTTCTTTTAATTGATTGTAGTCCATCTTACTCTCTTACATTTTGTGTTTTAAGTCGTTTCTTCGTGACTTTCTTCTTTAAGCAGAGAAGGTTATTTTTGTCTCATTCTTATTCATTTGAGAGATTAATTTGTTTATCTATCTATTTATTATTTATTCTTTTCTTTCGAGGATAATGGAATAAGCACTCGTGTACTTGAAGAGAGCGACAGCGAGAGACAGACAGACAGAGACAGAGAGAGAGATACAGACAGGCAGGCAGACAGATAGAGACAGGCAGACAGACAGAGACAGCAGACAGACAGACAGGCAGACAGACAGAGACAGGCAGACAGACAGAGAAAGAAAGACAGACAAACAGATAGAGAGAAAGACCGACAGACAGAGAAAGACAGACAGACAAACAGATAGAGAGAAAGACAGACAGACAGACAGAGAGACACACAGACAGAGACATTGATAGACGGGTAGAGAGACTGAGACACAGAAAGAAAGACAGAGAGACAGACAGACAGACACAGAGAGAGACAGAGAGCAAAGAGACACAGAAAGAAAGGCAGAGAGATAGACAGACAGACATAGAGAGAGACAGAGAGAAAAGAGACACAGAAAGAAAGACAGAGAGATAGACAGACAGAGAGAGAGAGAGAGAAGGGGGGAGGGGGCAAGCAGGCAGACACAAAGACAGAAAACACAGACGGACATTCAATTATGTAGACAGACGGACAAGAAACCAAACAGACAGACAGTCAGACACACAGGCAGACAGACAGGCAGACAAGCAGGTAGGCAGAAAGACGGAGAGAAAGACAGACGGGCAGGCCGACAGACAGATAGACAGAAAGAATGAAAGTCAGACAGACAGGCAGACAGACAGACAGACAGACTGATAGACAGAGAGAAAAGACAGACAGGCAGGCCGACAGACAGACAGAAAGACAGTCAGGCAGGCAGACAGACAGGCAGGCAGACAGAAAGACAGACAGACAGACAGATAGACAGACAGACAGGCAGGCAGGCAGACAGAGGAAACAGAAATAGCCAGTCCCAAAAGACACATAATAAATATATCATGATGTTGTGTGTTTCACCCATATGTTCGTGTTGTTTGAGAGCAAAGAGGGGGGAAAAGGCTTCCATTAACAAAGTGGCCTGTCAGCAGTTTTGTTCTATGTGTGTGCATGTGTGCGTGCGTGCGTGCGTGCTTGTGTGTGTTTGTGTGTGTGTGTGTGTGTGTGTGTGTGTGTGGTGTGTGTGTGTGTGTGTGTGTGTGTGTGTATGTGTGTGTGTGTGTGTGGTGTGTGTGTGTGTGTGTGTGTGTGTGTGTGTGTGTGTGTGTGTGTGGGGTGTGTGTGTGTGTGGGTGGGTGGGTGGGTGGGTATGGGTGGGTGTGTGGGTGGTGTATGCGTGTAGTGTTTAGGGTGGGGAGGTGTGCGTGCGTGCGTGCATGTGTGTGTGTGTGTGTGTGTGTGTGTTGTTGTGGTTTGTCTCAATTTAACGTCTGTTCACTCTTAGTGATATTAGACAAGGGATGTGGAAAATGTAGGGGAAGTTAAAATAGAGAGGGGAATGTACAGAGAAAAGACTGATTAGGTAACATGTGTTTGGTATTTCATGCAAATAAAGGGGTGGGGAATCTTAAACATGAGTAAACATTTAAATTCAACAAATTGATAACATGAAACAACTATAAAATAACTACAAGTACTCTAATGGGCTGTGCAATATACATTTAACAATGGAAAAAGGCTAATTTTGGATTTTTAAAAAACAGTTTCCACAGACTGCTCACAAAATGTGGGTAAAAAAGTTTTACAATTGAACACTCAAATATGATGTGAGTGTTGGAAATATGTTCCCCACAGAGGCACCTCACATTTTTACAAAATTTTGTTATAAATGCTTTTATTTTATTCTAAAATATAGTCCATAAACTCTTCTTGGGGTTGCGATACTTAAATGTGTTTGAGAAGGAGTCATGTAACATGAAATAAGGCCATTAGTCAGGCAATTCTTTAAAGATTGTTCCTTGAATTGATCTGATTCTCTACACTTACTCCACGACGTCTGTTCTAATAAACGGTATCCCTCCTGTAGAGATAATGGAACATGCAGTTCTATTGATTCAAAATGATGTATTGCCCCCCTTTTTGCAGCTCTGTCAGCCCATTCATTTGAAAAAACTCCAACGTGCGAAGGTACCCAACAAAAGGAGACAGGAATATTTCTTAAACTTAAAAGGTGTATGACATACTTAATTTCAAAAATGATTCTGGATACTTTCCTGGAATTTGGGGATTTGATAGCATACAGTACCGACTTAAAATCTACACAAAGTAAGATAGGAATGATGGGAAATGCAAAATCAAGAATATAGTTAAGAGCCATAAGAATTGCAATAATTTTCACTGTAAATATTGAATGATGTTTACCAAGATATATGATTTCTCTGTTTTTAGAGCTGGTATGACGAATGCTGAACCAGCTTCATTATTTTCTAAAACTGACCCATCTGTAATACTTTTAAGTTGCCAGTATACTTATTTTCAATATGTGATTGGATATCTGCAACCATGATATTTTGGTTTTCATTCTTTTTTTCATTAGTACATTCTATATCAAAATATGCTTTATTTATTTCCCACGAAGGGTATGGCAAAGCATCTTTCTGCATTTCTAATTCATAATGATTAAGTTCAAACTTTTGAAAAAGGTCTGACACATAAGTACCAATAGGCGTTAAACACGAAATATGTCTAGCCTTTTTAGGATAATTTGTTTTTGCTTCGACTTTTATTTCACTAGAAACAAAGTTTTCATTTGTTGTGCTGCGTAAAACATATTTGGCACATGAAAGTTGTTGGTATTTAGCTAGGGAAGTTCCCCATTTCGTTATAAGTTCCTATGGAGGAGTGTGGAATGGTACACCAAGTGCAAGTTTATATGCTTTACAGTCTACACTTTGGAGTTTTTTCAGAAATAAATTTTGGGGGCACTAAAAAAGACTTCTTGTCATAAGACAGCTTGGACCTTATAAGTGACGTAGCTAAGCATTTCAGAGTGACCATATCTTGTTCCCAAGACTGTCTGTAACCATTTTAAAAAAATTAATACATTTCTCGCTTTTGTTAAAATGTATCCAATATGAGCATTCCAAGTCAATTTGATGTAAGTAAAATGCCTAAAAATTTGACAGTAATTTGTGTATGAATTAGCTCCCCTCCAACCCTAAACTGTGATGTAATCTAGATCACTGCCATTGTTAAAAAGCATAATGTGCGTTTTTCTGTTGAAAATTTCAGACCATTTTCAAAATATTTTAATATAAATTATCTAACTCTTTTTGATAGATTTTTCTGGTATAATGAATAATCCTCTTGTTGTAACTGCGCTTCATAGTGACATTCATCCACATACATATATCATTAGCATATTTTACTAGGATGATAATTTTTAGACATTTTTGTGGGTAGATCGTATAACATATATTAAACAGAAAAGGGGCTATAACAGAACCTGTGGGAAACCCATATGGAGTGACCTAGAGTGTGAATATGTATTCCCTACTCTCACTTGTATACTTCTGTTACATAAAAAGCTTTTGATATAATAATAAACATGCCCAGATAATCCAATAGTCTTCAATTTATGCAGTAATTTAGCATGCCCGACTTGATCGTAGGTTTTCTGACATCAAAAATGTTGCAAGTAAATTTTTTCTTCTTGCAAACTGTTTTTTGACTTGTGTTGTTAGCTTAACTAGATTATCAATTGCAGATCTGCCTTTTTGAAAGCCTGCTTGATTGATTGGAACTACTTATTTTCTGACAATAATACACAATCCTTCTTAGAATGATTCGCTCCATGAGCTTACCTGTGTTAGAAGTCAGCGCTATGGGTCTTTAACTAATTTTGTCATTTTTTCGCTTTCCTTGCTTATGAATGGGAACAATGATGGACTGCTTCAGTTTTACTGGCATAACACTTTCAGTCCAACACTTTTGGAAAAGTTTATGTAATAGAAAAATGAACTTTTCTCTGTGTGTGTGGTTGTGTGTGTTGTGTGTGTGTGTGTTGTGTGTGTGTGTGTGTGTGTGTTTTGTGTGTGTGTGTGTGTGTGTGTGTGTGTGTGTGTGTGTGTAACGAAACCAATAGTTTAATTATCTCAATAAACAAAGTCGTATGGTTACAAGTCATATATCAGAAAAATCAACCAAAAGCATTAACACATAAATTAATAACATTCGAACTAAAACGTTCCATACACGTATGCACGCACACCACGCTTCACACACACATACACACGTGCACGCACGCACACACATAAGCCGCGCGTGCATAAAACACACACACAACATTCCCCTACACACACACGCACACACACACCACAACATACACACGCGCATACGCACGCGTGCGTACATAAACACAAACACACAAAACATTCCCCACACCACACACACCACACACAACACACACATAAGCGACGTGCAATATACACACAAAAACACACACACACACAACATTCCCCTACACAGACACACACACACACACAAAACACACCACACACCACACACACACACACACACCACACACACACACACACACACACACAACACCACAACACACACATACACAAATACATGCAGCATATAGGCACATAACGCATATACGCACACACGCAGCATGCCAATGCATAAATGATAATACAACTAATATATAGTAACCTGTGCACAAGATGTTTTACATGCGTTAATCAACACACCAGATCTCAGTTTTCAGTCTCACCCAAAGAACTTGCAGGGTAGTGGAATCGGGAACCAATGTTAATTCCAGAATGTGTGTGCGTGCGAGCGAGCGTGCGTGCGTGCGCGCGTGTGTGAGAGAGAGGGGCATTTTCTCAAACAGACGCGTCAGCGAAGACTCGAACATTTCACCTCCATTTACCATAGGGCCACAAGTCCGATCTCAAGCCACTAAACTATTTCATACTTGTAAAAAAAAATATTTTAAAAAGGCAAACAAACAAAGCAAACAAAACAACAGCGACGACCACAACAACGACATGAAATAAACAAAAGCCAAAAAAAGACCCTTCTAAATAAATACAACCAAGAATGCTTCCCATCAGCTTCAATTTTAAAAGCTATCTTTAGTCGATGGGAAAACAAATGCTCGCATACGCAAAAAAACCTTTTTTTTTTTAAATCTTACCATTGTTGAACCTTACAGCTCAAGCTGAGGAATGAAATATTGTTTAGCTTTTTTTTTTTAGCGGGTAACAAAAATGTAGACCACCTATGAATTCTGATATATCTTGTCAACCATCCCTTAGAGAGTTTTGGAGTGGAAAAATAAATTATGAGAGTGACAAACCAAACCGAAATGAAGCAAAACAAAACAAATACCACACAAAAAATGGAGAATAAAGAAGAAGAAATGAAGACGTATAGATCTTTTGCAT
>CM054164.1:923689-936181 GCA_028751875.1 Rapana venosa
AAAAAAAACCCTTTTAAGGGGAAAAAAAAACCCAACCCAAAATTTTTTGGGGCCCCCCCCCCCCCCCGGGGTTTTTTTTTTTGGGGGGGAAAACCAAATTTTCCCCCGGGGGCCAAAAACCGTTTTTTTTAAAAAAAGGGGGAAGGGGGGGGGGGGGGGGGAAAAAAATTTTCCTTTTGGGGGGGGAAGGGAAAACCCCCTTTTTTTTTTTAAAAAAACCTAAAAAAAAAATTAAAAATGGGGTTTAAAAAAAGAAAGGAAAAAAAAAAACCCCCCCCTTTGGTTTTTTTTTAAAAAAAAAAAAAATTTTTAAAAATTTTTTGAAGAAAATTTTAAAAGGGGTTAATTTTTGGGGTTGGTTTTTTTTTAAAAAAAAGGTTTTTAGAAAAAAAATTTTTTAGAAGAAAAAGGGGGGGGAAAAAAAAAGAAAATTTTTTAAAAAAAAAAAAAAAAAAATTTTTTAAAAAAAAAAAAAAAAAAAAATTTTAAAAAAAAAAAAAAAAAAGGGGGGGGAAAGGGGGAGGGGTTTAAAAAAAAAATTTTTTTGGGGGGAAAAAAAAAGGGGAAAAAGGGTTTGGGGAAATGGGTTTTTTTAAATTAGTTTTTTAAAAAAAAAAAAAAAATTTTTAAAAAAAATTTTTTAAAAAAATTTTTTTTTTTTAAAACCCCCTTTGGAAAAATTTTTTTTTTAAAAACCCCCCAAAACCCCAAACCCAAAAAAAAAAAAAAAAAAAAAAAAAAATTTTTTCCCAAAAAAACCCCAAAAAAATTTAATTTTTTTTTCCCTTTAAACCCCTTTTTTTTTTCCCCTTTAAAAACCCCCCTTTTTTTCCCCCCCCCCCCTTTTCCCCCCCCCCCCCCCCTTTTTGCCCCCCCCCCCCCCCCCCTTCCCCCCCCTTTTAACCAAAATAAAAAAAAAAAAAATTTTTTTTCTTTTTTTTTTTTTTCCCCCCCTTTTTTGGGTTTTTTTTTAAAAAACTTTTTTTTTTTTTTTTTTTCCTTTTTTTCCCCCTTTTTTTTTTTCCCCCCGGGGGGGAAAACCCAAAAAAAATTTAAAAAAATTTTTGGTTTTTTTTAAACCCCCCCCCTTTTTTTTTAAACCCCCCCCAAAAAAATTTTTAAAGGGGGGAAATTTTTTTTTTTTTTGGGGGGCCCAAAAAAAAAAAAAAAGGGTTTTTTGGGGGGGGAAAGGGAAAAAAAAACCCAAAATTTTCCCCCCCCCCCCCCAAAAAAAAAATTTTTTTTTTTTCCCCCCCCCCCCCCTTTTTTTTTTCCCCCTTCCCTTCTTTTTTTTTTTTTTTCCCCCTTTTCTCTCCCCTTCTCTTTTTTCCCTTTTTCCCCAAAACCTTAAAAATAAAAAAAAAAAATTGGGGGGCCCCCTTTTTAAAAAAGGGGGGGGTTTTTTTCCCCCAAATTCCCCTTTTTTTTAAAAAAAAAAAAAACCCCGGGTTTCCCAAAAAAATTTTTTAAAAAACCCCCCTTTTTTTAAAAAAATTTTTTTGGGGGTTTTTTTTAAAAAAAAACCCCAAAAAAAAGGGAAAAAAAACCCCCTTTTTGGAAAAAAAAAATTTTTTAAAAAAAATTTAAAAAAAAAAAAAAAAAAAAAAAAAAACCTTTTTTTTTGGGAAAAAACCCCCAAAAATTTTGGTTTTTAAAAAAATTTTTTTTTTAAATTTTTTCCCCAAAAACCCAAAACCCCCAAAGGGGCCCCCAAAAAAAAAAACCCCCCCAAAAAAAAAATTCTTTTTTGGGGGGGTTTTTTTTTTCCCCCCAAAATTTTTTTTTTTTAAAAAGGGGGGGGGGGGGTTTTTTTTAAAAAATTTAAACCTTCCCCTTTTAACATAATTATTTAGCGTTTATAAAAGAACCCAAGAGTTGTCCCTGGGAAAAAATTTTGTTTGAAAAAACCTTTGATAGGAAAACAAAAAAAAGTTGCAGACAGGGGAAAAAAAATGGGTGGGCTTTCTTTTGGCGCGCTCCCCCAAAAATCCTTCAAAATGAAAAATTAAAACCCAAAGGGCTCCCTGTGCGAACCCAAAGCAAAACATTTTGCCCACCCGTTAAAACCCGTTCCGTTTTCGGGAAAGTAGGCCAAATTTTTGGTCCCGGGGGGAAAGGTTTACAAAATTTACAAAAATGATCACAGGGGGATTGGATGAAAAAAAAAAAATGAGTTTCGTAAATTTTTTTACCCCGGGAAAAAAAAGAATAAAAAAAAAATTTCCCTTTATGCAAATACTTTTGCAGAAGACCGCACATTGGAAGTTAAGAAAAGCAGTAAATTTTTTTTCCCCCCAAACCGATGGGGTGAAGGAAAAAAACACAAACCCGCAAAGCACCCCGATTTTTTTAAATGTAAAACCACACCACACACACACACACACACACAAACAAAAAACACCCAAAAAAAAACCCCAAAAAAAGAAAGGGGGGAGGGTGGGTTAAACGCTGCCTTTCCCAAAAAGAAATGTGGGTTTTGGGTTCGATTCCCACCCCGCCCTTTCTTCCCCGTTTGACCAAAAAATCGAACTAATGTCAAAGTCTTTTGGATAACTATAAACCCAGCCCCCTGTGTGAACGCAAAGAGAAAATCTTTTCGCACACGGTTAAATCCTTTTTCCGCTTTTCCCGGGAAAAGAGGAATTTTGGCGGGGAAAGGATGACAAAATTTTTACAAACCCCATACAACGGGAATGGATTAAAAAAAACACATGAGTGCTTTTTTTGGGTTATCCTCGAAATTTTAAAAAAATAAATAAATAAAAAAAATAAATTGGGAAAAACGTACACAAAAAAAACACAAAAACACACTCTCTCTCTTACCCCCCCTTCATTAACCCCTCTTTTTCTTCTCCCCTTCCCCCCCTTCTCTCTCTCTTCCCCCCTCTTATCTCTCTTCTTCTCTCTCCACCCCAACAACACACAAACACACAAACAAACAAACACACACACACACACACACACAAACCCCAACAAAAAACAAAACAAAACAACCCCAAAAACAAACACAACACAACAACAACCCCCAAAAATTTTAAAGGGCCAGACATTTTCGCAGCCCCAAAATAAAACAAGTTTTAAGGGGGAGAAAAAACCGGTGGTTTTGGAAAAAAAGGGGAAGGAAAGCACAGAAATGACGTTTTTCCCGTGTTCAAACCCCCAAAGTGGTGTGAGGTGAAAAGGGCAAAACATAAAGGGGTGTTTTTTTTGCCTCACCATTCCCCAGGAAAAAAGGAGTGGGGGGGAAAGTTGGAATAAATTTAATTGGAACAATGCCCCAGAATTTTCACACAGAAACCCCAATAATTGGGGACGGGACGCATGCACACACACACACAAAACCCACGGGCCCCACATACACAACCGCGTTTTCGGCACAAAGCACGCATGCATTAAAAAAAGCATAAAAAAAGGGGGTGTGTGTTTTCCCCTGTGGGGGGAAAAGGGGTTTGGGGGGAATTGGAAAAAATTTCCCGGGAAAGTTGCACAACAAAACCATACACACACAAATGGACCCCCGGGACGCACGCACGCCAACCAAAAAAAAGCACCATTTAAAAAACCCCGCACGCAAGGGAGCATGAAAGATAGAAAGACATGGGGTGTGTGTCTTTCTTCCCTTTTTGGGGAAAGGAATTTGGGGAAAGTTTGGGGAAATAAAATTTCATTGGAAGCGATGCACAATATATCCCACACCAAAGGTTTGGGAAAGCACCGGCACACACAAACAACACCACCAAACGGCAGCACGGGACGCCCGAATGCATGACAGAAAGACGTCATGTGGTTTTGTTAAATCTATGGGAAAGGGTTTGGGGGGTTTTTGGGAAAAAAAATTTTCCCCTGGAAGCTTTGCCAGATATAACACTAAACACACCACAACACACACAAAACCACACCCACACACAAACACAACTTTAAAAACCACACTAACCCCTTAAAAAACACACACACCCCAAAACATAAAAAAACACCCCAAAAACACAAACGCAAAACACACACACTTCACAAACCCCACCCACCCCAACACACCCCCCAACCCACCCCAAAACCCCACAAAGATATAAAACCCTCCGGTGTGTGTTTTTTCCCCCGTGGGAAAGGAATGGGCAACGTTGGAATAAAATTTTCATGGCGTTTTCAAGTTGCCCCCCCCCCTACACACAACAAAACACCACACACACCACAAAAAACCAATAGCACACCACACAAAACCCCACACACAACTAGCACACCACACACACAAAAACAACACCCCAAACACACTCACACACCACTTAGTGGAAAAACCGGGTTCAGAAAAAGCCCTGCTTTTGGATTTGGGCTTGAGGTATTCCATTGGCCCAAAAAAGGGACAGCCATAGTCTCCAAGACAGAAGGAGTACCAACCCCCCCCCACCCCCCCCCCGAACACAAAAAACCCCTCACACAAAAAAAAAAAAAAAAAAAAAAAAATATTTTTATAATTTTTTAATTTTAAATTTTGGGGTGTGTGGTTTTTGGTGGTGTTGTGTGTTTGTGTGTGGGGGTGTGTTTTTGTTGGTTTTTGGTTTTGTGTTTTTTTTGTTTGGAAATTTTTTGTTTTTTTTATTGTTTGATGATTTGAAAAGGGTTTGAAGTTTGAGAGGATAGAGAGAGTTTATAGAGAAGAAAGATTGGGGTTTGATAGTAGGATAGATAGAATAGAAGAGAAAATGATTAGATAGATAGGAAAAAAAGAAGAAGGGTAATGATTGATAGTTAGATAGATAGATAGATAGATTTGAATAGATAGAAAAGATGAAATAGAAAAGTTTGATAGATTAGATAAAAAGTAGAATTAGATAATCGTAAAAATTCCCGATATGTTTTTTTTTTGCTTGTTTTTTTTTAAATTTTTTTGGTTTTTTAAACCCCTATCTGAAAAAAATTTTTTGTAAAAAGCGGCATTTGGGGGGGTTTAAATTTGGTTTCCGTATCTGTTGTTGGTTTTTTCGGTTAAAAATTACAGTTGGCGGTTTTTGGGTTTTTTAAAAATTTTGTGGGGTTTTTTTTTGGGTTTTTTTCTTCCCTTTAACGCCCCTTTTTTCAAATTAAAATTTTGTGGTATGAAGTTTTTTTCTGGGTTTTCATTCATTGCCAGGGAAAACCTGCCATTTCCTAAAATTAAATTTTTCATTTGGCCCTTTTTCAGGGCCCCAAAAATCCCTTTTATTCATTTTTCTTTTTTTAAAACAAAATTTTAAAATTTCCCTTTTTTGTCTTTATTTTTTTGGTATTTTTTCCCGTATTTAAAAACCCTTTTTTTTTCTTTCAATTGAAATTCTTGTTGTCAAATTAGTACATTTGATTTCCCTTTCCTTTCCCTTTCTCTGTAAGAGCCCATTTTTTAAATCAAAGAAAAACCGAGCCCCGTGTCAACCACGCAGAACTTTGCGCACCGTTAAATTCTTTTGCTTTCTAAGAGTGGGCCATGTGGCCGGTGGGAACAGATAAGAATTGAAAAAACCCGATAAAGGTAGGGATGTAAAAAAAACATACTGTTATTCCATTAATCGGTATAAAAGAATAAATAAATAAAAAAAAATAAAACATTTAGTATAAAATATCATTGTCTCTTTGTTTGAAATTTAAACCTGTTGATGTTTTTTTTCATTACCCCTCTTTGTAGGGAAACTTGTAGTTTTAACCAAAAACTTTGTTTTTTTTTTTGATTGTTCACCATGTCGTGTTTTAGGTAATATTTTTGGGAAATTTTTATTTTTCTGCCGCCGTCGGCTGCTGCTGCTGCTGCTGCTGATTGATGATGATTGTGATGGTGATATTTGGGCGACGACGAAGACGACCCCCGACGACCCCGATGATTTATGATGACGCGACGACGACGAGGATGAGTGACGACGAGATGATGACGCGATGTATGAGATGAAAGGGGTGATGTGATTTCCTTTTGTTCTTGCTGTGTGTTCCCCCAAATTTATAATTGGGTTTCCCCCAGCAATCATCTCTTTGTTTATAAACAACCCGTGAATCATCGTGAGAAGTAAAGTAAATACCCATGGAGACAAGTTTTCCGTACGTTGTTTTCAGATACCCCCGCCAATGCGTAGAATAATTTGCTGCAGGGATCTTCTTCTTCTTTAATAGTGATATTTTCAGTTGGGATAGCTCATTCAGAGCACTGTTTTTTTTTTTTTTTTTTTTTTTTTTTTTCCCCTTTTTTTTTTTTTTTTTTTTCCCCCTTTTTTTTCTTTTAAAAAGGTAAGCAGCGAGGGGGGATGGGGCCCCTTTTTCGGGCCCCCGGATAGGGTAAAACCCCCGTTCCCCCGCCGCTTATGGGTTTCCCCTTTCCCTTTTTTGTATACGAAAAAGACAATCTAGCAAATCATTTCAAAACATAAAAAGATTTTTAAATAGGGCCTGTAATTTTTTAAATTTCAAAAAAGATAAAGAGGGGAGAATGAGTTTTCCCTTTTTTATTTTAAAAATTTTTCTTTTCGTTGTGATTTTTTTCTTTGCTTTTTTTTTTTTTAAAAATAATGGCATAAAGACATTGTTTAGTGAAAAAGGGGAAAGTATATAAAACCCCGGTTCATTGTGAAAAATTTTATTTCAAAGCTTGTGAAAAGTAGGACACAGCGATTTCCCATAATCCCAAAATTCGCCATGCCAGAATGTCCAAAAAGCTCATAAAAAAAAATCACCACCCCCTCAAGGGATATTTAGGAAACTGTTAGGAAAACATTGTTGATGGTTTTTGGTAATGGCGGTGTAGTAAAAGGGAAGGGGAATAGAGCGATGTTTTGGTTTTTGTGTGTGTGGTCTGTCTGTTATTTGTTTGTTGATTTTTATCAATGTTTTCTATCGTTGTTGATTTTGAGTCAAAGTATGAATTTTTGGGGTTTTGTGGGTGTGCAGCACCAAAGTGTACGTGTGTATGTTTATGTGTGGTCTTGTGGTGCGTGTTTTGCCCTCAGTTTGTGTGATGGTGTGTGTGGGGGGGTTTTGTTTTGTGTGTGGGGTGTGTTGTGTGTTTGTGTGTGTGGTGGTGTGTGTGTGTGTGTGGGGGTGTGGTGTGGTGTGTGTTAAGCTGCACCCACAATGAATATGTTCAGGGTAAAAAAAAATATGGTGTAGAATGCATGCACTCATTTTGTGCTTGCAAGCGGAGCGGCGCGAAAACTCGACATCAACAAGGCGTTTTGCCATGGGCGTGTAGTGTGGGTGTGGTGTGTGTTTTTTCAAAGTCAAGTCAAGTCAAAATTTTATTCCGTGGTAATTAAATAAGCAACGATTTGTTTTTTTTTTCAAAAGCCTCTACCCTAAGAACAAATTTCGAAATGATAAAAGACACTATTTTATTGTTTTTACCGTTAAATTGAACCAGTAAAAAAAGGGGAAAAAATCGAAAAGGAATAATGAAAATAAAATTAACCCCCTTACATAACATCACACACAAATCTGCCGCCGCGCGTGCGCGCTCAGCCACACACACATTTAAATAAAAATTTTTAAAAAATTTAAAAAAAAAAGAAATCATAAAAAATTTCAGGACAAACAAATTATCCCCTATATTCACCATTCTTTAGTTTATCTTTAAATTTTAAAAAAAGGTAAAGAAAAAAACGTTAAAAAAATACTGGGCATTGTCATTCTGACAATTTTCCCTTCATAAAACCCCCCTTCTTCCCCCCTCCCCCAGCAAACGTGTGTTTTTTTTTGCGTTTTATTTTTTAAAAAGGCTTTTAAAAAATGAATATTCCACAATAGTATCAAAGCAAATAAGTCAAAAAGATTATAATAATAAAATTTATCATAATAGAGTAAAATTTTAACAAAAATCGAATCACCTGAGACAACAATATAAAAAAATGATCCCATCCCCATGAGACAAAACATCCCCCTGATAACAAAAGCAGGGAAAAGTGGGGGTGGGGGAGGAGTATAAAGGGGGGAAGGGGAAAACCCCTTTCAATAAAATTTTAATGTTTAAAAAAAAAAAATATTCAAAAAGTAGAACCCCTTTACGAACAAAATTTAAAAAGCCCATAACCATGGACTATCAAACTAAAAACTTCATACAAAACAGTATCGCTTAAATTACTATAATTCTTCAAAACTGCAATAAAAACAAATCCACGATAAAATTATTGAATTAGACAAGACAAAGGCATGAGGGAGGAGGGAAAGGAGGGGAAAGGGGAGGAGAGAGAGAGAGAGAGAAGAGAGAGAGAGAGAGAGAGAGAGAGAGAGAGAGAGAGAGAGAGGAGAGAGGAGAAAGGAGAGAGAGAGAGAGAAAGAGAGAGAGAAGGACACATATAAATTTTGGGTCAAAACCCAAAAAAAGTTTTTTTAAAATTTCCCCCTTTTCCACTTGTTTAAATTTGAATTATTTTAGCTTGCAAGTTATCTTACTTTTGAAAATTTTAGTGTGCCTTTCCTGCCTCCCCCCCCCCCAACATATCTGTGTGATGAAAATTTTTCTGTTCATAAAAATACTTGAATTTTTTGTTGTAAAAACTTAGTGCTGGTAAATGTAAGGGTTGGTTGTTTTTTGCCGTATTTCATGGTTGATTGTTTTTAAGTCAACCTAGGTATTCATGCATTAGAGGTTTTTTTTACGTGTTTGAACTATTTTTTTTTTTGTTCTTTTAAGGTTTTTGGAGTTTTCCCATAAGCCCTCCCTGAGTACAAGAACTTTTTTGTAAAGATTTTTTTGGTTCAAAATGTAAGTAGATGAATTTTGTCTGGTTCAAAGATTTTGAAGCTATTGGTGATTTTTGGGGGATTTTCCATTGAAAATTTTTGGACAAAAAGAGCTTTATTTTTTTAAAAATCTGTTTTTGAAGGTTAGGATATTTTTTTCCTTATAATCTTGAGGTTGGGAGCTTGATTTTGTGAACAATTTCAGTGCTCTTTTTTAATCATGAATCAATTTTAAATTTGTGACGCGCTTCCCCAAAGAGATAAACATATCAACTATAGGCAAAAAAGGCCGCAAAAAAAAATTTTTTCGAGAGTGGTTTTTTCAGAAAATGTTTTTTTTTTGTAATGAAGTACTTGAAGAAAGAAAATTTTTTCCTAGCGCCATCAATGGGATCCAAGTAAAATTTTTTTTCAAAAAATTTTTCCCCAATTTTGTGGGAGTCAAATTTTCAATACTCTTTTTCCTTCAACAGAGTTGGGAAATTTTCTTTTATTTTTTTTTCTCTTTTGTCCCTTTCATTTGTAAAACATAAAATTTTGTTTTTTGCTATTTAGGGACAATGGTTTTTGCTTAGTCCAAATAACCCTTGTCAAAATTGGGGTTTTTAAGTTTGATTTTAATCTGTGGGGTCAAATATACAAAGAGGGGGTGCATCAGCAAAATTTCACGCTACATTCTAGAAATTGGGGTAACCCAAAACAAAATTTTAAAAAAAAAAGTGGACCCAAATTTTTGCCCCTTTTGGACCCCCTGTTTAAAGGTTCTAGTTTGATGTTTGATTATTTCATTACTAGCGCTGCCCATTCGACAAAAAAGCTTTTAAAGATTTATGTTTTTGGTGTTAGTTTTTTAAAATGAAATTTACGCAATAATAAAGGAAAAAAAAGTTTTTCAAAGAACAAAAAGAAGGGCCCTTTTTTTATTTTCATTGATATTGGAGGAACGTCTGTAAATTTTGGGAAGAGTTTTGTGCAGGAAAATTTTTTAGAAAACTGATGATCTTTTTATAAAGTTGTTTACAAAGTAGGAATATACGGATTTTTGGATATGTTTTTCGAAGGTTAGATAAAAGAAAATTGAAATTGGTCTGTAATTTGAAGGACAGCAGTATCACCTGATTTGTGGACTGGTTGATTTTTTTCCTTTTTTAAAAATGAAGGAAAATTGTTTTTTTCTAGCCAAGTTATCAATATTCAGTGTTCCCCTATAACTTAATGTGTGTGTGTGTGTGTGTTTTTGTTGTGTGGTGGTGTTTTGTTGTGTGTAAGTGTGTTTTTTGAAGAGAGAAGAAGAGAGGGGTAGTTAGGTGTAAGTGTGTGTGGGGTGTGTTTGTTTGTGTGTGTGTTGTGTGTGGGTTTTTTTGTGTGTGTGTTTTTGCACAAATGCTATTCAGACCAAAACGAGCTCCCTTCAGCGCTGTGTTCTGACCATGAGGGTCCATACAATGCACCCTTCACAGAGTTGATAATGCACCACCTGTTGTCCACACACTGACTGACCGTTCTGCTGCCATCAGGGTGGTGGGGGGGGGGGGGGAGGGACGGGATAGCCTAGTGGTTAGAACATTGCGCTCGCAATCTGACGACCCGGTTTCAATTCCCGTTCAAGGGGATATTTTCCCCTGGAGTTAACATCAGTGCAGACTCCACTCTCCCCAAAAGTCCTTCGGATGAGACTATAAACCGAGACCCCATGCGCGAACGCACGCAGAACATCTTGCGCATACGTTAAATCCTGTTCCGCTTTTCATAAGAGTAGGCCGTTGTGTGCCGGTAGGAACGGATGGCAGATTTGACACGACCGCATACACACGGGAAGTGGATGTAAAAAAGCACATAAGTGTTTATTCCATTATCCTCGATATAAAAAAAAGAAAAATGGCAGACAGACAGACAGACAGACAGATAGATAGATAGATAGATAGATAGATAGATAGATAGATAGATAGATAGATAGATAGATAGATAGATAGATAGATAGATAGACAGGTCGTCTGCTAATCAGATTTTCGTGGAAGGACACGTAAAACTGAACAACCAACCAACAACAGGCTCGAACTTGAAAAAAAACTGTCCATTAGACAAGGGAATTCACTCACACAGACCACCACTTAGACCTTAGTGGCATCCACTTACCTCCCATTATTGTGGCTAAACCATGGCCGATGTTTTCTACCCTTCTTGCACTTAGACCTTAGTTCGTTAGGGTCTGTGTGGGGTTAAGTCTGTACGAGTGAGAAATTGGGTTCATTTCAGCGGTCAATTATGTATGTGTGTGCGTCCCTGTGGGTGGGAGGGGGAGGGGGGGGTTGTTACGAGTGTGGTGTGTGTGTGTGTGTGTGTTGTGCATGTGTATAATTATGTCTACGCAATGTGTCCCCGCCGGGTCTGTCTGTCTGTCTGCCGTCTGTCTGCCTGTCTGTTTGCCGTGTGTCGTCTGCTGTGGGGAAGGGGGGGTACCGATGTGGGGGGAGGAGGGGGGAGGGAGGTGCGGAAGTTACAAGGGTGTGTGTGTCTGTCTGTTTGTCTGTCAGTGTCTGGGTGTGAGAGAGAGAGAGAAGACAGAGAGACATATTTTTTTAATTGAATTTTGTTTTTGATGATGATGGTGATGGTTATGATTATGATGTGATGATGATGACGATGATGATGATGATGACGACGACGACGCGACGACGACGATGATGATGATGATGATGTGATGAGATGATGATTGTTTTTGATACTTAGCTACGCTATGATACAGCTGTTGTTGCTCTTGATACTACTACTACTACTGCTACTACTACTACTACTACTACTACTACTACTTCTACTACTTCTGCTGCTGCTTCTCCTGCTGCTGCTGCTGCTGCTGCTGCTGCTGCCACCACCACCACCGCCACCACTACTACTTCTAGTACTATTAGAGTAAAAAGAGCAATGATAGGATAACAATAATAATCGGGAGAAATTAAATCCTCAATCTACCAGTTATCAAGGCGCAACAAGAACAACGGTGATAATCAACCAATAAATCTGAAGACCGCACACCGGGATTAAAAAATCACTCTTTTTCCTTCGTTTTCTATGTGACTCTAATTCTACGTACGTACTATGGCATCCACAGAAATAAAATCCCCTTTTTTGTGAAAGACTAGCCTCTGACTCAAAACTCGTGTAATTTTGAAACAAATTTGGTAGGTTTGAAATTTTTTTAATTTTTCCCGCAAACACTGTACCCCTCAGTCTTTTGTCGTCTGCTAGCTTCCTTACCGCAATATGCATGCGCGAGGGCAACGCTGTAGGGAAAACAGGCAAACCCCATTTGATGGGTTTTTTCCAACTTTCTCGGTGAATACCTGGTATTGCTCAAGTCCTTCAATCCCAAAAAAAAAGTGCACAGTCCAATGTTTCATGATTAAGATATCTGTGAAAATCCCCCAACTTTTTTTCCACGCACTCAAGAAGATCTACGTGACCCCCAAATTAATACCGGTGTACGGCGGAAGCCCCCCTCTGAATCACCACCACCTATCCGTATCTACATGGACCAGGGGGGACAATGAAATTGCAGCCAGCTTCCTTCCCACTCCCCACAGTCCTCTCCTTCCTAGCAATTCCCAATTATCCACTCAAAGCTATCACTCTCTGTCGTTGTCTTTCCATCCCTTTTTCTGCTGCCCCCCTTTTTTTCCCCACAGGCAGGGACTGGGTGTAAAAAAGCACATAGTGCTTTTCATTTCCTCAAAATAAAAAATTTGTCATTTCATTGTCCTTGTACGTTCCCCGTCGGACAAACTTTGGCCAGTGTGTTTGTGTTTGTGT
>CM054164.1:936681-939181 GCA_028751875.1 Rapana venosa
AACAGATACGCAGCAAAACCAAAACACTGCGGTTAAGAAGGTTGACCACGAACATTGCCCTGGCATGCATCTACCTCGCGGAGAAGGGATGGCCGACTCTTTTGTCAGAGTCAGCTTGTTTTTTCCTAGAAAGCATATCTGGCTGAAACATTCTGCTGCGTGCGTGCAAGGTTGTTCAAGGGCATTCTGGGTGGTGGGATGGGTGGGGAGGTGGGGGGGGGGGGGGGGGGGGGGGTGAGAAGAACATTTATTCGTCATCCGTTCTGTCTGTCTGTTTGTGTGTTGTGTCTCTGTTCTTTTAATGGTTCTTTGTTTTCTCTCTCTGTCTCTCTGTCTCTGTGTCTCTATCTCTCCCTTTCTATCTCTCTATCTCTTCTCTCTCTCTCTCTTTTCTATCTTCTCACTCTCCCTCCCTCTTTCTCTCTCTCTCTCTTTCTCTCTCTCCTCTCTCTCTCTCTCTCTCTCTTCTCTCTTCTCTTCTTTTTTCCTCCCTCTCTGTCTGTATCTCTCTATCACCTATCTATGTTACACACTCTCTCTGTCTCTCTCTTCCCCTCTGGTCTCTCTGTTCCCCCCCTTATCATCCCCTCTCTCTTTCTCCCTATCTCTCTCTCTCTCTCTCTCTCTCTCTCTCTCTCCTCTCTCTTTCCCTCTCTATCTCTCTCTCTCTTTTCACTCCCTATCTCTCTCACTCTGTTTCCGACCCCCCCACCCACCCCATCTCTCTCTTCCCCCTCTCCCTCTCTCTCATCCCCTCTCTCTTTCTCCCTATATCTTTCTCTCTTCTCTCTCTCTCTCTCTCTATCCTCTCCTCTCTCTTTCCCTCTCGATCTCTCTCTCTCTTTCCCTCTCTTATCTCTCTCTCTCTTCCCCTCTCTATCTCTCTCACTCTGTTTCCGACCCCCCCCAACCCACCCCAACTCTCCTCTCTTTCTCCCTCCCCTAACCCTCTCCCTCACTTCCCCCCCCCCCCCCGCCCCCCCCCCCCCATATCTCTCTCTTTTTTCTCTCTGTCTGTGGATGCCTGAAAGGTGTTTACATGTCTCTGTTTCTCTCCAACAAGCTTTCCTTTCGCACCCCTTTGAAATGTGCCGATGAAAACCCAAGTGGGTTATGACAGGCACCGCTCATGCAATAACACAGCGAGCAATGCAATGAACTTGCCACCACCACCTCCCCACCTCACACCACCCCCACACCACCACCACCTCACCACCACACCACCAACACCACTCACCACCATTATGTTGATCATTTTAAGCTATTACAACCAGGTATTTTCAATGTTACTACCACCCCACTACTTACTGCTGCCACCACCACACATTATGCAAGCTATTATAAGTAACTACACAGCAGTTTCAATTTTAACACACCACCACCTCACCACTCACACCACCTACCATTATGAAAGTATTATAGTTAATACTACAGGCACTTTCAATGTACCACCACAAAACACCTCCACCATTATGCAAGCTAGTATAAGTTATATACAACTGGAATTTTAGATTTAATAACCACCACCTCCACCTCCACCACCTACCACTTTGCTACTGCCTCCACTACCACACATGATAGCTATATATACACACAGGTATTTTTTTCTTTTTTTGTCTTTTCTTTTGGCACTGTGAAACTTAATTCAATCTGACAGGAGACACTTGAAAACCAGATAAACAAGCAGATAGTACAAGCAAACAAACAAACAAACAAACAAACGAACAGACAAACAAACAAAACTTAGCGAATAATCATTTTCTTCGAGCGTAGGTTTTGTAATCTGTGTTTTGATTTTTGAGATTGTTTTTTGTTTGTTTATCCTGAGCTGGTGGTGGTGGTGGTGGTGATGGTGGTGTTGGTGGTAGTGGTGGTGTGGTAGGTGGTGGTGGTGGTGGTGATGGTGGTGATGGTGGTAGTGGTGGTGGTGGTGGTGTTGGTGGTGATGATGGTGGTGATGTGATGGTGGTGGTGGTGGTGATGGTGGTGTGATGGTGGTGGTGGTGGTGATGGTTTGGTGATGGTGGTAGTGGTGGTGGTGGGGGTGGGGGTGGTGATGGTGGTGGTGATGGTGGTAGTTGGTGGTGGTGGTGGTGGTGGTGAGTGATGGTGGTGATGGTGATGGTGGTGGTGGTGGTGATGGTGGTGGTGATGGTGAGTGGTGGTGGTGATGGTGTCGTGATGGTTGGTAGTGGTGGTGGTGGTGGTGGTGGTGGTGATGGTGGTGGTGATGGTGGTGGTGGTGGTGGTGTGGTGGTGGTGGTAGTGATGGTGGTGGTGGGGTGGGTGGGTGGTGGTGGTGGTGATGGTGTGTGGTGGTGATGGTGGTTGATGGTGGTGATGGTGGTGGTGGTTGTGGTGGATGGTGGTGATGGTGATGGTGGTGGTGGTGGTGATGGTGGTTGGTGGATGGTGGTGGTGGTGGTGATTGTGGTGATGGTGGTAGTGGTGGTTGGTGGTGGTGGTGGTGGTGATGGTGGGTCGGTGAGGGTGGTGTGGT
>CM054164.1:944181-956681 GCA_028751875.1 Rapana venosa
GAACCCACTGACATTCTCATCTACTCCATATTACACATCTCTATACACATCATCAACAAAACACATCTCTCTCTCTCTCTCTCACTACCCCTCCACACACACACCGCCCCACAACCCCTCACACCACCCTTCCCACACACACACACACACCCCTACCTAATAACATCACGTCAGCATACGGCGGTAAAATAAGCACACCAGTACAAAAAGCATATCCAAACCAAACAAAATAAAGATCCTAATTAGCCATAACTGCCTCAATACGGCGTTTAAACAGAGAAGAAAGAAGACTTCAGTAACTGGACACAAACAGCGATGGACAGTAGGATTTAAACAAAATCTAACAGTCACTCAAACGCAGACAACGCTCAGACAAATACGTACGCGCGCCAACGCAGGAATCACACACATTCACACACAAACTCACTTCTATCACACCACTCACACGCACACCACGATCTCTCCTCCATCTCTCTATCTCGTACAAGTCACCATCCCACTATCACACACTACATCCACTCGCCACACCACTCCACATCTACTCACAACATTCATCACATACACACACACAATACACATCACACTACACACACACACGCGCGCGGCGCGCACTCTCACGCCTCCACACTAACACTCTCGTACCACAGACACTACACACGTACTCTTACTCAATCAAGCTCACTCTTCTCAACACTCACGTCAACAAACTTACTTGCTTGCACTCAGATCTATATCATCGGAAGTAAGCTCTTGGACAAATACTTTATCATAAAAGGTCACTCAACATCTTACTCACACTTCACTCAATCATCTCTCTACACTCATCACTCTACTCTACTCGGTTTTATAAGCGCGTGGATATCATCCTTACTCTCATCTCGTCATCTACTCACTAGGTTGAATGAGCGTGGCTAACCTCTTCTAGGTATCTGTAATATTCTCTACTGGTCCTATGTAACGACATACTATCGTCACTATTCTCAGTCATCGACCATACACCATCTCTCACTACACTCACACACATCTCAAGTTCCTCATGATACTAGTCACCCCCTTACATTGACATTACACACACTTAACCACACAACACACCACACACTCTCACCCGACACACACACACACACACACTCACACCACATCACTCACACAAGCACACAAAACAATACAGCTACAACCCAAAACCAACAAAAAAATAACACACCCTTTCCCCACTCCGCAAAAAACCCAAATCCATAAAACCAAAACGATGCCAAAAACACTTACCCCCCCACCAACACTCACCCCTCCACTCCTAGCACCGCCACGCCCCGCCCTCCAAACATCTACATTGAAATAAAAAAAAAAACACACTACGCACAACAACACACTCACACACAAACCCAACCAACAGCCAACATACCAACACAACCCAACGGACCAACCAAATCAATACATATTTCTTAAAGTCCGCGAATATTATTAGGCCTAGCCACATATTCGTTATAACAAAGCGCAACAACAATAATTTGGGCAGGACGCAACCACAAGAGGGAGGGGAAAATGGATAAAGAAGGACGAAAGGGAGATAAGTAGTGCACAGAGAAGAGTGTGCGGACGAGAGAGAGAGAAGAGAGAGAGAAGAGAGAGAGAGAGAGAGGAGAGAAGCCTACGGGAAACTGGATAAAGAAGGAACGAAAGGGAGATAAATGTAGTGGACACAGAGCAGAGATGTGTGCGAGATTGAGAGAGTGAGAGCAGAAGGAGAGAGGAGGATGAGAGGAGGGAGACGGATAGAGAGAGGAGGAACGGAAGAGGAGAGAAGAGGAAGGAGAGGGGGACTTGAGAGAAAAGATGGGACGAGAGGAGAGGAGAGAGAGACCAGAGAGAGAGGGAGACTTGAGGAGTGAGAGAGTGAGGGAGACAGAGAGGAGAGGGAGACAGAGAGAGAGAGAATGAGAGAGATGAGGAGAGGGAAAGAGAGACAGATGAGGGGAGAGTGAGAAAGTGAGACAGAGAGAGAGAGGGGACAGAGAGAGAGGGAGACATGGACAGAGACGATGAGAGAGAGGGTAGAGGGAGGAGCAGATGGAGAGGTGAGGAGTGGGAGACAGGAGAATAGAGAGGGAGCAGAGAGTGGAGAGAGAGATTGAGACGAGAATGAGAGTGAGACCAGAGGAGAGAGAGAAAGTAGAGGTCAGAGAGAGGGGAGAAGATGAGAGAGGGAGGCAGACGAGAGTAGAGAGAGAGAGAGAGAGGGGAGAAGGAAGAGAGGAGAGGGAGACAAGAAGAAGAATGAGGGAGGGACCCAAGAGAGAGGAGAGAGAGTCCCCCCCGGGAGATCGCCGATTGAGATGGAGAGGACGAGAGAGAGAGAAATGAGGGAGAGAAAGAGGAGACAGAAGATAAGAAAGGAGAGTACAGGAGGAAAATGAGAGACAGAGTGAGGAAAGGAAAAAAGAGACAGAGGAGAGTGAGGGGAGGACATGATAGAGAGAGGAGAGAGAAGGACGTCAGAGAGGTAGAGTGTGAGTGAAGAGAGAGGAGGGAGAGAGAGAGGAGAGAGAGAGAGTGGAAAGAGAGGACGAGGAGAAAGAAGAGAGACAGAGAGCGAAAAAGTGAGACGATAGAGAGGGTGAGAGAGGAGAAGAGAAGTGGAGAGAAGAGGAGACAGAGGGAGAAAGAGATGAGAGAGTGGAGAGGAGAGATAGACGAGAGAAGAAGAGAGAGGTGAAGAGACTGTGAGGACAGAGCTCAGCCAAAGAGGCGCAGGCGCAGATGGTGAGATGGTGAGAGATGAGAGAGTGGAGGGAATGAGTTGAGAGAGTGAGGAGAGGGGAGGAGGTGAGAGTGAGAGTTGAGCGAGAGAGCGAGGGAAGGGAAGTGTGGGTGTAGCGTGTGAGTAGTGATATCAAAAGAGGAAAAGAAAAGAAGGGTTTTATGGAAGGGAAGTTGAGGGGAGGGGCAAAGGGGAGATAAGAGGGAAACTACTCATGGGTCCCAAGATAGTAACTTCAATGCTCTGATTGTAGTTATGTGGATTGGGTGATGAAAGTGAAAAGAAGATAGATACAGTTGTAAAAGAAAAATCTGTCTGTTCTCTCTGTTATCTGTCTGTCTGTATCTGTCTATCTGTCTGTCTGTCTGTTCTTCTGTCTGTATATCCTGTTTGTATATATCTATCTATCTATCTATATATCTTTCTGTGTCTGTCTATCTATCTTGCTATCTATTCTAATCTATCTTATCTATTTATCTATCTAACTATCTATCTATCTATTATATCTATTGATTCTGTCTGTCTGTCTGTTCTATCTATTCTTTTGCGATGTTCTGTCTCTATTGTCTGTATGTCTGTCTCTATCCAATCCAGCCATCATCTATCTAGATTTAGAGCTTTCTATCTATCGATCTATCTATCTTTCTATCTAATCATCTATCTATCTTTCTTTCTTATCTATCCCTTTCTTTCTCTCCACAGGTCTGTCTCTTTTTGTGTTCTCCTCCAACGCGTTTGAGGAGAGAGAGAGGGGAAACACACAGGACAGACAGAGACAGACAGACAGTGATGAGACACACTGACAGATGACACATGATAGACAGGACGGGACTGAGGACTGGACAGAGACACACACTCAGACAGACACTCAGACAGACATTCAGACAGACAGACAAAAGACACGACAGACAGACAGACGTTCAGGCAGACAGACAGACGTGCAGTCAGACCACGTTTAAGTGTACTAGTCACAGGCAGAAGACATAACAAAAGAACAAACAAGGCCTAGCCTGATGATTCAACGAAACTATAGATATCACCACACTCCCTCCCCTCCTCCCCATTATGACCAATCTGCTGACATGCCCCCATCTACCTCCCCACACCATCCCCATCACCACTCCCACCCCACACCCACCGATCATCCACCCCACCCCTACACCAGCCAAATCCCAACCCGACCTAGTTGAAGTGCACTGCATGAATAAAATACTACCTTGAATCAACCTATAAATCTGGCGGGCTGGACTGATTTTGATGATTTATACGGGTCGGAAGCGGTGGTTGGGGTGCACATGTACAGCCTTCACACGCACTACGTAGAACACACCCGAGGCCCCCCAACCGCGCCTGCACCTGCACGATTCCGTGCGTCACCGCATTCACGTTCACCTTCCGTTAGGAGGTCTGGGGCGCCCTGGATTCCCCACCACCCAAATATTAAAGTTAATGAAAAGAAAAATTTAAGATATGATATGTGATTAGTTCCTGGACTGTCCCACATCTTGGGGGTGGAAGGAGAGATGGGAGTGAGGGCACACGTGCCCGTGCATGGTTCGAGCGCTGGCTCGGGCGCCCGCGTGGCCTGGATTAGTGGTGGCAGGGACGGGGTGAGGGGGGGGGGGGGGTGGGGGGGGGGGGGGGGGTGCGGGGGAGGGGGGGGGGGGGTGATGGGTGGGGGGTGTGGGGGGTGGGGGTTGGGGGAGGATGGGTGTGTTGTGGTAGTGGGTGTGTGGTGGGTGTGTGTGTGTGGTGGTTGTGGGTTGTTGTGGGGTGTTGTATTGTGGGTGTGTGGTGGTGGGTGTGTGTGTGGGTGTGTGGTGTTTAGTGTGTTGTGTTAGTGTTTGTGTGTGTGTGTGTGTGTGTGGGTGTTGTTTTGTGTTGTTGTGTTGTGTGTGTGTGTGTGTGGTTTGTTGTGTGTGTCGTGTGTGTGTGGTGTGTTGTGTGTGTTAGTGTGTGTGTCGGTGTGTGTTTTGGTGCGTGTGTTGTGTGTGGTGTGTTGTGGTGTGTGTGTGTGTGTTGTGTGTGGTGTTGGTGTGTGTTGTGTTAGTAGTGTAGTGTGTGTGGTGTGTGTGTTGTTGTGTGGTGTGGTTGTGTTTAGTGTCAGTGTGTGTGTGCGTGTTTGGGGGTGTGTTTTGTGTCTGTGTGTGTATGGGTGGGTGTTGTGTGTTGTAGCATTGTGTGTATGGTGTGTGGTATGGGTGTGTTGTGTGTATGTGTGTGTGGATGGGTGTGTTGTATGTGTGTGTGTTGTTGTGTGTTGTTGTATGTATGTGTGGGTATATGTGGTGGTGTGTGTGTTGTGTGAACCTCACTTTTCTCATTGTTTCTGCCTCTCCCGTCCTCGACTTCTGCTCTCTCTCTCTCCCTCTCTCTCTCCTTCTTATCTTTCTCTCTCTCTTCTCTCTCCCTCTCTTCCCCCTTCTCTCTCCCATTTTCCTCTCTCTCTCCCCCCCCCCTCTCTCTATCTCTCTGTCACTTTTCTCGTGGTGTGCTATGCTTATTTAACCATATGCAGTTCAGTTATTTTTCTTTTGTCCCAATCTTATAGGTATTTTTCTACATCATAGTTTAGGTGGATGAAAGAAAAGAAAAAAATCAAAGGAAAGAGAGAATTGGGATAAAAAAAAAAGGGGGGGAAAGGGAAAAGGATTAGAAAATAGATAAGAAAGAGAGGGAAAGGAAGAAAGGAAGGAAAGGAAGAAAGATAAGAAAGGAGAAAGAAAGAAAGAAAGAAATAAGAAGAATGAGAAAAAGGAAGAGAGAAGGAGCAGAGGAAGGAAGAAAGAGAAAGAAAGAAAGAAAAAGATAAAAAGAAAAGAGAATAAAAGAACATGAAAGGAACGAAAGAAGGAAAAGAAAGAAAGAAAGGATAAGAGAAAAGAGATGGGAAAGTTAAGAAGATGAAGAAAGAAAGAGAGAAAGAAGAAATAGAGGAAAATAAAAGAATAAGATAAGAAAAAAGAAAGAAGAAAGGTAAAAAAGGAAGGAATAAGGTAAGAAAGAGAAAAGAAAGAAAGAAAGAAAGAATACAGACTGAAAAAACAAAGAGCATAAAGGACAGACCCATCCACCCCCCCCCCCCCCCAAAAAAAAAAAAAAAAAAATTTCAAAATCAGAGTAAAAAACAATCAAAACAAAACAAACATCAAGATTAGAGAAAACAAAAACCAAACACAAAACAAGACCCCCCCCCCCCACCCCCCCCCCCACCACCCCCCCACCCCCCCAAAAAAAAAAAAAAATAAAAAAGAAAAGAAAAGAAAGTAAACAAAAAAAAACAAAAGCTCTGATACGAAGGAATCGAACAAGGTTGAGAAAAAAAAGAAAAATAAATAAAGAAAAAGTTAGAATAGAAAGAAAAGAAAAAAAAAAAAAACAAAGAGAGAGAGAGAGATGGAGAGAGAGAGGAGGTATGAGAGGAGGAGGGAGTGAAGGAGGAGAGAGAGGAGGAGAGGAGGAGAGATGTAGAGAGGGATGGAGGGAGATGAGAGGGAGAGATGAGAGAAAGGAGAGAGGAGAAGAGAGAGAGAGAGAGAGAGAGGGAGAGAGAAAGAAGTTGAAAGCGAATAAAAGAGAGAGATGAGGAGAGGAGGAGCAGGATGAGAGAGAGCGAGAGACGAGGAATGATGGGAGTGATGACGAGAGAGGAGAGAGAGAGGGCGAGGAGAGAGAGAGAGAGAGCACTGACAGACAGACAGGATTAGACAGACTGACAGAGATTTGGTTGGTTGGTTGATTGACTGAATTATTAATCTTTAGGAGAGAGAGACAGAGACACAGAGATTCAGACAGACTGACAGAGAAAAAAAAAGCATACACAAACAAACATTTGCAAGCAAGCAGGGAGAGGGAGAGAGAGAGAGAGAGATGACAGACCAGAGAGAGATAGACAGAGGGGAAAGACAGATACGAGGGACAGAAGGAAGACAGAGTGATAGACAGACAGATAGCCAGACAGGGATAGGTTGGTTGGTTGATTGAATTGGTTATTAAATAATCTTTACAGAGGAGAGACCACACATCCAGTGACAGAGGAGACAGAAACACAGACAGACAGACAGACAGAGAAAAAGCAGACAGACAGACAGAGAAAAAAAGCATACCAAAACAAAACAAACAAACAGGAACAAAACAAACAAACCAAACATGCAAGCAAGCAGAACAGAGTAATCGTTAAAAAAATTAGACCTTGTTGACAGTATTGCAAGCCCTCGACCAACTTCCACAAGGGGGCAGTTGATTTGAGTGAAAAGCCCTCACGAAAAGAACCGACCCCCCCCCCCCCCCCCCCCCCCCCCCCCCCCACCCCCCCCCCCCCCCCCCCCCACCCCCAACCCCCCCCCTCTGTTCTTACCTCTCCCCTTCCATCCACAGCCTACCCACTAATCCTCCCCTCCCCCCTTTCCCGACTCCCCTACCCCTACGTGGCCCCTTTCTTTTTTTTAAACAAGAAGAAGGAAGAAGAAGAGGATACATCTAACCTAAAAGGAAAAGAAAGAAGAAAGAAGGAGAAGAGGAAAAAAGAAGAAAGAAGAAGAGAAAAGAGAGTGGAAGGAAAGGAAGGGAAGAGAAGGAAGAAGAAGAGAAGAAGAAAAGAAGAAGAACAAGAACAAGAAGAAGGATGAAGAAGAAAAAGAAAAAAGAAAAAAACAACTACAGGAACAAGAACAAAAAAGTGGAGACAGATTTGAAGATAGAGTTTATAGCGACTTGAAGGACGGGAAGGAGGAGGAGGAGGAAGAAGAAGAAGAAGAGGAAGAAGAAGAAGGAAGAAAAAGAAGAAGGAAGAAGAAGAAGAAGAAGAAGAAGAAGAAGAAGAAGAAGGTGAAGAAGAAGAAGAAGGAAAGGAACAGGAAGAAGAAAGAAAGAAAGAGAATGAAGAATAGAGGAAGGAAGGAAGAAGAAAAGACCGGGATTGAAGGGGGGGAAGAGGGGAAGAAGAAATGAAAAGAAGAAGAAGAAGAAGGAAAAAGAAGAAGAAGAAGAAGATGATGAAGAAGAACATGAACAAGAACAAAGAACAAGAACAACAACCAACAACAAACAAGAAAAGGGACTAAGAAGGTGACAGGAAGAAAGGAACAAGGGTAGAAATATAAGAGATGGATACAAAAGATAGGGAATTCCTAGTACATCATTTTCTAAGGCTGGGATGCCAGCTGCGACAGTGGTTGTAGTAGTAGTAGTAATAGTAATAGTAGTAGTGGGGGCTTGACATTGATAGAAAAAAAGGGATGGGGGATGGGGATTCGGTGGGGGCAGGAAGGAAGAGGGTCAAACCAAAGTGGGGGGGGGGGGGGGGGGGGGGGGGAGTAGTCTGGGGGGGTGGGGGGGTGGTTGGGGGGTTTTTTAGGGTAGTGGGTTGGCGACGAGGGGGGGCATGCATATGGATGGAATAGACGTTTCCAGAAATAGCCTCAGACGAATTTTGTCCTTCTTTGTCCGTGGATAGTTTTCTCTTTCTCCCCCCCCCCCACCCCCCCCCTCTCTCTCTCTTTCTCTCTCTGTCCTGTTTCATTTTGTTGTTGAGTCTCTCTCTGTCTCTGTACTCTCTGTTCTCTCTTTCTCTCCCCTCTTCTCCCGTCCTCTCTTCACCTCCCCCCTCTTCTTCCTCTCTCTCTCCCTCTCCCTGTGTGTGAGTGTGTGTGTTGTCGTGTGTGTGTGTGGTGTGTGTGTGTGTGTGTTGTGTGTTGTGTGTGTGTGTGTGTGTATGTGTGTGTGTTTGTAGACTTACATGCAAGCATTAATACATGCATACATCATACATACATACATACATACACTCTCACATACTACATACATAAATACTTTCAAAATATATACATGCATGCATGCAAAAGCATAGATAATGATGACAACTCCTGCAATATGATTAAATTAATGGATGATGATGATGATAATAATGATAACATAATGTTAACATAAACATACAATTGATAACAATTAAGATAATAAACAGTTGTGAGACGACTAGATGAAGATTGATAATGATGATGACCATTATGTAGGGCGACGGAAAATGAAGAAGAATGTGAAGAAGAAGAAGAAGAAGAAGAAGGAAGAAGAAGAAGAGATGAGAAGAAGAAGAAGAAGAAGAAGAAGAAGAAGAAAAAGAAAACAGATACGCAGCAAAACCAAAACACTGCGGTTAAGAAGGTTGACCACGAACATTGCCCTGGCATGCATCTACCTCGCGGAGAAGGGATGGCCGACTCTTTTGTCAGAGTCAGCTTGTTTTTTCCTAGAAAGCATATCTGGCTGAAACATTCTGCTGCGTGCGTGCAAGGTTGTTCAAGGGCATTCTGGGTGGTGGGATGGGTGGGGAGGTGGGGGGGGGGGGGGGGGGGGGGGTGAGAAGAACATTTATTCGTCATCCGTTCTGTCTGTCTGTTTGTGTGTTGTGTCTCTGTTCTTTTAATGGTTCTTTGTTTTCTCTCTCTGTCTCTCTGTCTCTGTGTCTCTATCTCTCCCTTTCTATCTCTCTATCTCTTCTCTCTCTCTCTCTTTTCTATCTTCTCACTCTCCCTCCCTCTTTCTCTCTCTCTCTCTTTCTCTCTCTCCTCTCTCTCTCTCTCTCTCTCTTCTCTCTTCTCTTCTTTTTTCCTCCCTCTCTGTCTGTATCTCTCTATCACCTATCTATGTTACACACTCTCTCTGTCTCTCTCTTCCCCTCTGGTCTCTCTGTTCCCCCCCTTATCATCCCCTCTCTCTTTCTCCCTATCTCTCTCTCTCTCTCTCTCTCTCTCTCTCTCTCCTCTCTCTTTCCCTCTCTATCTCTCTCTCTCTTTTCACTCCCTATCTCTCTCACTCTGTTTCCGACCCCCCCACCCACCCCATCTCTCTCTTCCCCCTCTCCCTCTCTCTCATCCCCTCTCTCTTTCTCCCTATATCTTTCTCTCTTCTCTCTCTCTCTCTCTCTATCCTCTCCTCTCTCTTTCCCTCTCGATCTCTCTCTCTCTTTCCCTCTCTTATCTCTCTCTCTCTTCCCCTCTCTATCTCTCTCACTCTGTTTCCGACCCCCCCCAACCCACCCCAACTCTCCTCTCTTTCTCCCTCCCCTAACCCTCTCCCTCACTTCCCCCCCCCCCCCCGCCCCCCCCCCCCCATATCTCTCTCTTTTTTCTCTCTGTCTGTGGATGCCTGAAAGGTGTTTACATGTCTCTGTTTCTCTCCAACAAGCTTTCCTTTCGCACCCCTTTGAAATGTGCCGATGAAAACCCAAGTGGGTTATGACAGGCACCGCTCATGCAATAACACAGCGAGCAATGCAATGAACTTGCCACCACCACCTCCCCACCTCACACCACCCCCACACCACCACCACCTCACCACCACACCACCAACACCACTCACCACCATTATGTTGATCATTTTAAGCTATTACAACCAGGTATTTTCAATGTTACTACCACCCCACTACTTACTGCTGCCACCACCACACATTATGCAAGCTATTATAAGTAACTACACAGCAGTTTCAATTTTAACACACCACCACCTCACCACTCACACCACCTACCATTATGAAAGTATTATAGTTAATACTACAGGCACTTTCAATGTACCACCACAAAACACCTCCACCATTATGCAAGCTAGTATAAGTTATATACAACTGGAATTTTAGATTTAATAACCACCACCTCCACCTCCACCACCACCACTACTGCTACTGCCACCACTACCACCACATGAAAGCTATATATACACACAGGTATTTTTTTCTTTTTTTTTCTTTTCTTTTGGCACTGTGAAACTTAATTCAATCTGACAGGAGACACTTGAAAACCAGATAAACAAGCAGATAGTACAAGCAAACAAACAAACAAACAAACAAACGAACAGACAAACAAACAAAACTTAGCGAATTATCATTTTCTTCAGAGCGTAGGTTTTGTAATCTGTGTTTTGATTTTTTGAGATTTTTTTTTGTTTGTTTTATCATGAGCTGGTGGTGGTCGGTGGTGGTGATGGTGGTGTTGGTGGTAGTGGTGGTGTGGTAGGTGGTGGTGGTGGTGGTGATGGTGGTGATGGTGGTAGTGGTGGTGGTGGTGGTGTTGGTGGTGATGATGGTGGTGATGTGATGGTGGTGGTGGTGGTGATGGTGGTGTGATGGTGGTGGTGGTGGTGATGGTTTGGTGATGGTGGTAGTGGTGGTGGTGGGGGTGGGGGTGGTGATGGTGGTGGTGATGGTGGTAGTTGGTGGTGGTGGTGGTGGTGGTGAGTGATGGTGGTGATGGTGATGGTGGTGGTGGTGGTGATGGTGGTGGTGATGGTGAGTGGTGGTGGTGATGGTGTCGTGATGGTTGGTAGTGGTGGTGGTGGTGGTGGTGGTGGTGATGGTGGTGGTGATGGTGGTGGTGGTGGTGGTGTGGTGGTGGTGGTAGTGATGGTGGTGGTGGGGTGGGTGGGTGGTGGTGGTGGTGATGGTGTGTGGTGGTGATGGTGGTTGATGGTGGTGATGGTGGTGGTGGTTGTGGTGGATGGTGGTGATGGTGATGGTGGTGGTGGTGGTGATGGTGGTTGGTGGATGGTGGTGGTGGTGGTGATTGTGGTGATGGTGGTAGTGGTGGTTGGTGGTGGTGGTGGTGGTGATGGTGGGTCGGTGAGGGTGGTGTGGTGGTGGTGATGGTGTAGTGATGGTTGGTGGTGGTGGTCGGTGGTGATGTGGTGGTGGTGATGGTGGTGGTGGTGGTGGTGGGATGGTGGTGTGGTGGATGGTGGTGGTGAGTGATGGTGGGGTGATGGTGGTGGTGATGGTGGTGGTGTTTGATGGTGGTGGTGATGGTGGTGGTGGTGGTGGTGGTGGTGATGGTGTTGGTGGTGATGGTGGTGGGGTGGTGATGGTGGTGGTGGTGTTGGTGCGGTAGGGTGGTGATGGTGGTGTGATGGTGGTTGTGGTGTTGGTGATGGTGGTTGTGGGTGATGGTTGTGGTGCATGGTGGTGGTGGTGGTGGGTAGGTGGTGGGGATGGTGGTGGTGGTGGTGATGGTGGTGGTGGTGGTGGTGGTGGTGGTGATTGGTGTGGTGGTGGTGGTGGTGTTGTGGTGGTGGTGATGGGTGGTGGTGATGGTGGGGTGGATGGTGGTGGTGGTGATGGTGATAGGTGGTGGTGATGGTGGTGGTGGTGGTGGTGGTGGTGATGGTGGTGATGGTGTGGTGGTGTTGATGGTGATGGTGGTGGTGGTGATGGTGGTGGTGGTGGTGATGTGATGGTGGTGATGGTGGTGATGGGTGGTGATGGTGATGGTGGTGGTGGTGGTTGATGATGGTGGTGGTGGTGGTGGTGATGGTGGGTGGTGGTGGTGGTGATGGTGGTTGGTGGTGAATGGTGGTGGTGGTGTTGTGGTGGTGGTGGTGGTGATGGTGGTGATGGTGGTGGTGGTGGTGGTGATGGTTGTGGTGTGGTGGTTGGTTGATGGTGGTGAGGGTGGTGGTGGTGGTGGTGATGGTGGTGGTGTGTGTGTTATTTTTTTTCTTTGTTTATATTATTGTTGATGTTTATTGTTGTTGTGTGATGTGCGCACGCACATGCACTTTCATAGAAAGAGAGATTAAAAAAAAATATATGAGAAAGAAATGAGAGATGGAAGTAGAAGAAGGAAGAAGGGAGGAGGAGTAGGAGAAGAATGCGAGAATTATAGATGAAGAAGCAGAAGAATTGCGAAGAAGAAGAAGAAGGAGGTGGAGGAGGAGGAGGCCGTGGAGAAGAAGAAGAAGAAGAAGAGAAGAAGAAGAAGGA
>CM054164.1:966681-969181 GCA_028751875.1 Rapana venosa
GTGTGTGTGTAAGTGGTGTGTGTATGGATGCAAGTGTGTGTGTAAGAGAGAGAGAGTAAGAGAGAGAGAGAGAGAGAGAGAGGGGAGAGAGAGAGAGAGAGAGAGAGAGAGAGAGGAGAGAGAGAGAGAGAGAGAGAGGAGAGTGTGTGTGTTTGTATATTGTTTTGTTTTGTGTTGTGTTGTGGTGTTTGTGTGTGTATGTGTATGTGTGTGTAATTGTTTGTGGGGTTGTGTGTGTGTGTGTGGTGAGTGTGTGTGTCCGCGCGTATGCGTACAGTATGTGAGCGTGTACACGCGTGCGTGCGCGAGCACACGTACATGTATGCGCGTGTACGCGTGCCTGTCTACATCTACATAAACAAGGTTTCGCTTACAGAGGAGAACTTGGAGCGTCTTTCCTTTAAAAAACAACACAGTAAAACAAAAGAAAACAAAACAAAACAAACATCTTCTCACCTCCGTCAGACAAACTCTCAAAGCCCTTCTGCAAAACACTTCAGGCATTCCAGAAATGATGTTCACAGTTTGAAAAGCAGATTCACAAAGTCTTAGTTAGTGCCTACTGCTTGGGACTTTTTTGAAAGAGTTTACCAAATAATAATAATAATAATAATGATAATAAAATAATAAAATAATAATAATAATAATAATAATAATAATAATAATCAATAACAAAAATAAAAACAACAATGGTAATAATAATAATAATAATAAAAATAATAATAATAATGTATAGAATTTATATAGCGTTGAATCTTGTAAAGCAACAACAAATCAAAGCGCTCAGATTAAAAAAAAAATTATCGAGGATAATGGAATAAGCATTCATGTGCTTTTTTATTTTTACATCCATTCCCCGTGTGTATGCGGTTTTGTAAATTTTGTCATCTGTTCCCACCGGCACACAATGGACTACTCTTTCGAAAAGCGGAACAGGATTTAACGTGTGGGCAAGATGTTCTGCATGCGTTCGCACACGGGGCCTCGGTTTGTAGTCTCATCCGAAGGACTTTAATCTGCCTTGAGTAGTTTCATAATCTCTCTCTTTTTCTCTCTCTCTCTCTCTCTCTCTCTCTCTCTCTCTCTCTCTCTCTCTCTCTCTCTCTCTCTCTCTCTCTGCGGTGTCGTATTTTTCCGTAAATGCTATCACTGACCTTCTCTTCCACAAATAACCATCACTGACCTTCTCTTCCACAAATAACCATCACTGACCTTCTCTTCCACAAATAACCATCACTGACCTTCTCTTCCACAAATAACCATCACTGCCCCTTCTCTTCCACAAATACCATTACTGGGCCTTCTCTTCCCCAAATAAACCATTTTCTGACCTTCTCTTCCACAAATAACCATTACTGACCTTTCTTCCACAAATTTAAACCCTCACGGCCTTCTCTTCCACAAATAACCCTCACTGACCTTCTCTTCCACAAAATTAAACCATCACTGACCTTCTCTTCCACAAATAACCATCACTGACCTTCTCTTCCACAAATAACCATCACTGACCTTCTCTTCCACAAATAACCATCACTGGCCTTCTCTTCCACAAATAACCATCACTGACCTTCTCTTCCACAAATAACCATTACTGACCTTCTCTTCCACAAATAACCATTACTGACCTTCTCTTCCACAAATAACCATCACTGGCCTTCTCTTCCACAAATAACCATTACTAGACTTTTCTTCCACTAACAGCCATTACGTATCCACAAATAACAATTACTGGTCTTTTCGTCCACAAATGCCATATCTGGTCTTTTCGTCCACAAATTCCATATCTGGTCTTTTCGTCCACAAATGCCATATCTGGTCTTTTCGTCCACAAATGCCATATCTGGTCTTTTCGTCCACAAATGCCATATCTGGTCTTTTCGTCCACAAATGCCATATCTGGTCTTTGCTTCCACAAATGCCAGTTCACATGCCATAACTGGCCTATTCTCCCACAATTGCCATAACTGGCCTATTCTCCCACAAATGCCACAACTGGCCTATTCTCCCACAATTGCCATAACTGGCCTATTCTCCCACAATTTCCATAACTGGCCTATTCTCCCACAAATGCCACAACTGGCCTATTCTCCCACAATTGCCATAACTGGCCTATTCTCCCACAAATGCCACAACTGGGATATTCTCCCACAAATGCCATAACTGGCCTATTCTCCCACAAATGCCACAACTGGGATATTCTCCCACAAATGCCATAACTGGCCTATTCTCCCACAATTGCCACAACTGGGATATTCTCCCACAAATGCCATAACTGGCCTATTCTCCCACAATTGCCATAACTGGGATATTCTTCCACAAATGCTATCACTGGCCTTTTCTTCCATAAATGCTATTGCTGGCCTTTTCTTCCATAAATGCTATCACTGGCCTTTTCTTCCATAAATGCTATCACTGGCCTTTTCTTCCATAAATGCTATCACTGGCCTTTTCTTCCATAAATGCTATCACTGGCCTTTTCTTCCATAAATGCTATCACTGG
>CM054164.1:974443-1009052 GCA_028751875.1 Rapana venosa
TTCTTTACTGTTGCTTTACCTGCCAACACTACTCAGTGCCCAGGTACACACTACCAGTGTCCTAGTGACGGCTATTGTCTACCGGTCTACACCAGGTGTAATGGGGTGAAGGACTGCCCAGGCCATGAAGACGAAGCTGGATGTGACTTCCACCCATGCAGTGGGCTGTACCAATGCCGAGGACTGGACAGAGCGATCTGCAAGCACGTGCAACACCTGTGTGATGGCGTGGCTCACTGTCCACTGCAGGACGATGAAGTGATGTGCAGAATGGACGAGGCGTGTCCAGACCAGTGTCAATTCCGTTGCTCGCGCAGAGAGCTTCCTCCGTCTTCGTTACCTGGCTGTCTCAGGCAGCAGAGTGACTTTAGGCTCCACCCTCCACAACGCCATGCTGACCCATCTGAAGGCTCAGGGATGTGGCTGGAAAAACTGAACTGAAATCACATTGCCCAACCTGCATGTCCTAGACCTCAGTGATAACTCACTGCACGACCTCCCCGTCACCCACTTCACATTTCTGAAGAATCTCAAGGAACTAGGCCTTGCTGGCAACCATCTAGCCTCTACTTTTCCCAGCCTCGGTGCAGATTTCAAACTGATATCTGTGAGGCTGCTCAATATGTCTAGAGTTCCAAATCAGCGATCTAATTTCCACTTCATCTCAAGTGCTATGCCTTATATACATATTCTTGATTATCCTTTAGTGGACTGGACTCACTGCGAGGAGAATTCGGGTTTAAGAGATGCAGATTTTGAATCTTCAGGGTTGTCCTATCTCGGACTTCAGCCCCAACTTCATGAGGGAAATGGACAGCTGACAGCAGGTCACAGGGTCAACTACAAGCTGCGCTGTCCAGCTGTGCTGCCTGAGAGTTTCACCGGAAAATGCCTGGCTCCAGGCAGTGAAGTCTCCTCCTGTACATATCTGCTCGGATGTCTTTTTTATGAAGTCCTTTGTTTTCTGTTTGCCATTCTGGCATTACTTGGAAACCTGAGCAGTTCTCTATATCGTATGGATCTGTTTCGTCGTGGGGAAAATAACGTTGGTTTTGCATCCACCTGGCTATTCCGATTTTTTTTTATGGGACTTCACCTGTTCATGATTGAAACAGCAAACCGTGTATATGCAAGTGTTTACCCGTGGAATGAAAAACAATGGAGGCACAGTGCCCCTTTGCAGCATTACAGGCTTCCTTTCTCTTCTGTCTCGTGAAGTGTCATCTCTCTTCATCTGCCTCATCACTCTGGATCGATTTCTCGTCATCCGCTTTACTTTTAGTCCTCATCGCTGTGGAGTGACCTCAGCGCAGGTAGCCTGTGGTATTACCTGGGGACTAGGGATAATCCTGGCCTCCATACCTTTAATCCCTGTAACGTCACATTGGGATGTCTACAGCCAGACAAGCATCTGCATTCCTCTGCCAGTGACAAGAGCTGACTTTCCTGGCCAACTTGATTCCTTCCCAGTCATGATTGTGGTCAACTTTACCCTCTTCCTGTTGATTGCTACAGGCCAGAGTCTCATCTACTGGTCAGTCACAGTGAACACGGTGTCACAGAGGATAGGCTTAAGAAGAAGGACAGCATTATCCTCAGGGAAAAGAGCCGATCCAAAGAGGTGACCATAGCTCGTCGTCTTCTGGTCATCGCCATGTCTGAATGTGTGCTGGTTCCCCATGGGTGTGTGTGGACTGCTGGCCCAGCTGGACGTCCCTGTGCCCGGGGAGGTCAACGCCGGCCTGGCCACGCTCGTGCTGCCCTTCAACGCCGCCCTCACCCCTTCCTCCACACCGACACCCTCCTGCAGCAGAAGCAGCAGAAGCAGCAGGAGAGCAGTCTGCAGGCGTTCAGCATCGCACAGGTGAAAGAGGAAGTCGACCGCTTGGTATCCATGAGAGAGATGCAGAAACAGATTGTCAAAAGTCTCGTCAGAATAAATGAAAAATGTGGTTTTAATTAAGGGGAAAAAACACAAAGATAGAACAAGCTTCAATCTGCCTGTTTGTCTCTGCTTTTACTCTTCCTTGGTTATATGTTGATGAAATCAAACATCTAAAAATGCATATGTGATTGCATAGATATACACTCACATACACATACATACGCGCGTGCGAAAACTACTTAAGCATTCTTGACAATTGTTGAATTTAAAATCATCTAGTCAAAAGTAAGTGCACTCGTGTACATTGTGTTAATAAAGAGATTCGAATGCAATTTTAGTTAACGCTTAAAAAATAATGAACTATACCAAATAAACAAGAAGAACAATAAAAGTACTAAGGGGAAAAAGAAGGTAGAGACACAGAGGAGAGAACAGCACATCATGTTCAATTGCTAAATTGCCCTTTAGAAATCAGATGACATTAAACAACAATATTAACATTCAATTCTGACCCACTCTATACAAATACTGTTTACTTTTGCAATCTACATAAGTTTATGTCACTGCAAATCAGTCACTAACACAAAGAGTAGTGATATTAACGTTGGTAGACATCATGAACTCACAAGCAGAGCATTTGGGAGATGAGTTTCTGAGCTGTTGGCAATATCCTTGTGTTGAAATCAGTCTAGAACTGCGGGTTGTCATTTAAAACAGGAATATTTTACTCTCAACTGCCTTTTTGTCTGTTCTATGTAAGAACTGGTGTCTAAATGACATCAAGCACAACTCGACATTTAAACCAAAAAATGAGGCACAACTCAATTCAAAATCTTAAACAACTTTTGACCACAACACCAAAGTAAACATTGACAGCCAAAATGTATCAACAAGTATTTTTTGTTGTAAAAATACAATCTCAATAGAGGATTGCAGCATTCAAACTAAACATGACAGCTGTGCATTTTCTGTCAGAGACCAGTCATTGCAATTTAATTCAGCGTTTTACTGCACTGATCTATCACCAAGGACAATGATCCTCTGGCCAAAATTGCAAAGGTTGGTCTCTCTCTCTCAATCCATTGTATCAACATACCATTGTCAGTTATACTTATAGCATCAAATTGAGAACGTAGTCATTTTCTATCCAGATATATTTTTCATTCTATTAAAATAAGGAAGAAATTGCTGGGTCAAATATCAGTTAATGATGGGTGTGTGTTAAAGGTGTGTATTCACAAGTATGGTCCAGATCCTGAATTGTAATGTTGCATTTTGACTGATACCGATTTTGATGTCTACTATCTAAAATATTGATGCAGTGTAACATGAATGTGTATCAAACGCTACTCTTGCTCGAGATATGAGCCTCAAAGAATCAGTTATTGTTTTTCATGTTTGATCACAGTTTGCATACCAATATACTGGCTTTCCTCCTCCCCCCAAACTCCATGTATTGTAGCCTAAGGCCAATGTGCATATCAAAACTGTTCAGAGTTCTGTCTGTCTGTCTGTCTGTCTGTCTGTCTGTCTGTCTGTCTGTCTGTCTCTGTCTCTCTCTTCTCTCTCTCTCTCCCCTCTCCTCTCTCTTCCCTTCTCTATTTCTCCCCTCTCATCTCTCTTTCTCTTCTCTCTCTCTCCTTTCTCTCCTTTCTCTCTCACACTCTCCCCTCTTCTCTCTCTCTCTCTCTCTCTCTCTCCTATCTTCCCCTCTCTCCCCCTCTCTCCTCTTTTTCTCTCTCTCTCTCTCTCTCCCCTCTCTCTTTTCCTCTCTCTCCCTCCCATCATTGTTTCTTTTAGTGGTATAAAAATTTGAATGTCAGAGGAATTGTGTTCATATTCTTTTACTCTCTGACAGACGTGCACAATGACAATAGCAGGACAGTCAGAGGAACACATTTTTCAGGAAAATAGCTTCCAGTACATCAGACAGTGCAGAAGAAGTGATAATTATGTAAATCAGAGGATAATTATTGCACTGGAATTCTCCTGTAATTTTGATGCTGATGGTGAATGTGTGTGCTGGTACATGAAACAATAACCCATCTAAACACTACAATGATGTTCTCAGCCAACTGCTTGATGAGCATGCACCTCCCAGTGACCATCTCCTGCCTGATAGGTCATGTGCGCCATGGTACACCCATGACATCCTGGTCGCAAAGCGCAAACGCAGGCAACTAGAGCGGCAGTGGCGAAAAACAAAAACAGAAATCAACAAGAAGCTCTTTCGAAAACAAGTAAACAAAGTCAAATCTTTAATTTTTTTCAGAAAAAACAAAGTATTACTCTTTTCAAGTTCTTGATGCCACGTCTATGAAATCTCTCTTTTCCCTCACATCTATTCTTCTTGGATCTATGAAGGCAAGCCCTCTGCCTTCCATCCACAAACACTCTGAAATTCCTTCTATATTTTCTGCATTCTTTTCTGAAAAAGTCCATAACATTCGCTCCAAACTGGATCGGACTCCCTTCCAGCCTGTACTTCCTGATCCCCAATTCTCTGGCACTCCTCTCCTTTTCTTTCATCCGACAAGTGAGAAAGAAATCATGACAATTCTGAAAGAAATGACTATAAAATCATGTTATCTTGATCCCATACCTGCTTCTCTTTTCACACAGTGCCTACCACAACTTATACCCACTGTCACGAAAAGAGTAAACTCATCTCTTGTTTCAGGAAATGTTCCATTGTTATTATTTTATTTATTTTATTCTTTTATATCGAGGATAATGGAAAAAGTACTTATGTGATTTTTTACATCCAGTCCCCGTGTGTGTGTGGATTCGTGAATTCTGTCATCTGTTCCCACCGGCACACAATGGCCTACTCTTATGAAATGCGGAACAGGATTTAACGTGTGCGCAAGATGTTCTGCGTGCGTTCGAACACGGGACCTCGGTTTATAGTCTCATCCGAAGGACTTTGAGGGAGATTGGAGTCTGCACTAATGTTAACTCCAGAGGAAAATATCTCCCATCAGCTCTTAAAACTGCTATAGTCACACCTCTACTCAAAAAGCATGACCTTGACCCTAACATTCTGAAGAACTATAGACCTGTTTCCAATCTACCTTTTGTTTCTAAAGTCCTTGAAAAAGTAGTTCTCAAACAGCTCAACAACCACCTTCTCTCCAACAATCTTCTTCCTGAGTTTCAGTCTGCCTATCGCGTCAACCACAGCACTGAAACCACCCTAGTACACACTTTAAACACGCTTCTACTCGCTTCTGACTCAGGGGAAATCTCCCTTCTCACTATACTCGACTTATCTGCAGCCTTCGACACTATAAACCACTCAATTATTCTCTCCCGTCTTCAAAAAACGTTCGGTGTTACTGGCACAGCCCTCACTTTGTTTAGTTCATACCTTACTGACCGGTTCCAGACAGTTGCAGTAAACAAGATTCAATCAATACCTGCCAAACTGGAATTCGGAGTACCACAGGGAACAGTTCTAGGCCCTGTTCTTGTGCACTCTTTACACTGCCCCACTGTCACATATAATAAACCGTCATCAAAAATCAACCATCATTTTTACGCAGATGGCTCTCAGATTCAAAGCAGAGTTACTCCTAAAATCTGTCACCTCTCCTGACAAATACGGCCCGCTGCTTTGAAGATATTCAAAACTGGATGACACAGAACAAATTACAGCTAAATGCAGATAAAACCGAAGCCATGCTAGTAGGGACCAAACACAAACTCTCTTCCATTACAACAGCTTCAATATAACTCGGCAATACATCAGTCCCTCTATCCACTGCTGTGAAGTATCTAGGTGTTGTTATCGACAACACACTCTCTGCCCAAAAATTAATCACCCAGACCTGTCAGTCCTGCTTTTATCAATTACGGCGTATTAGTGCAACTCGAAAGTACCTGTCCACCAAAACAACAGCCAAACCTGTCACTTCTCTCATTCTTTCACGTCAGCCTGTAGTCAGAGAGAGGAGTTAGTGTATATGTGCTGATAATTATCAGCCTGTAGTCAGAGAGTGAGAGAGGAGGTAGTGTATCTACTACACTATAAGATCAGTACCCTCTGTTACAAATGCCTCCACAAAACTGCACCTTCCTACCTCTGTGAATGTCTTCATCTGTACACTCCTTCTCGTTCCCTCCGCTCTGCTGCAGATACCTTGTGCTTAAGAACACCTAGATTCAACCAATCCACCGTTGGCCGTCGCTCTTTCTCTGTTTCTGGTCCATCGATCTGGAATGACCTCCCTCTCTCCCTCCGCCAAAAGCCTTCTTATAATTTTTTTAAAACCCGGGACTCAAGACTCATTTAATTTAAAAACCTAAGATCTCCTCTCTTGTTCCATCTCATTTGTGTCCCTGCCCTCAACAGACAAACCCCCACCACCCTGCCAAAGTGAAATACCTTTGTGTGTGTGCGCGTGTGTGCATGTGAATGTATACATTTGAATTTGTAAAACTATTGATTGTAACTGGCTGCATGTGAATGAATGAGATGAACGAAAGCGCTATGATTTGGTTTTTTTTCAAGATATGGCGCTATATAAATTTCATGTATTATTATTATTATTATGATTATGATTATGATTATGATTATTATTATAATTATTATTATTATTATCTGTGCTGATAATTATCAGCCTGTAGTTAGAGAGTGAGAGAGGAGGTAGTGTATCTGTGCTGATAATTAGTAGCTTGTAGTCAGAGAGTGAGAGAGGACTCCTTTCAAAAAGAGGTAATTTAAAATTAAAAAAACACCGAGACAATAAATTCAGTATCACTCTTGAAGTGACCCTTGCAAGGAACAAACAGCAGTTGTCAACTCCTCCTGCCAACAGCTACAGCAAAGGAAACAGCCAATTTCATTGATCTATACTACAGAACTCAGCATCATCTGAGGACTCCTACTAAAACAAACCGCTAGAGATTGCACTGCTGTAAGTGACCTCACTACAGTGACTTCACTACAGTGACTTCACTGGACCAGAACTGACAAACAAAACTCTGTACTTTACAAACACGTTACTGCCATCCCTAGCAGTCAGCGTCTGGGCTTTATCACAGTTCTTGAGTAAACCATTGATGCTGGGAGCAAGAGCAAAGTGAGAGGCTGTATGACCAGTGGCTTTCTCATTCATGGAATTCCACTTTACAGCTTAGTCTTTAGTGATCGAGTGTGACTCTCTGACTAGGAGGCTTGACTCGCACAGTCCTTATGTGCTGCAGCCCTGGGGGATAGTTGGCCTATGGAGAACATCTCCAACGCTGACTGTCCTTATGCCCACTTGGCCGAGAGAGTGGAGATGTACTGTGGGCAAGGCATCTCCACTATAATCAAATTTCTGCCCAATTTCCGAAACAGCAGCTGCCTCCTCTGCTGCTTTTGAGGTCATCGTCGAACACGACGGACACACATACTGCCATCCCGATCTGGGATAAAGGTTGCATTTCAGTTACCAGCAACAGGTTTGTAGAAAATGTGGTGAATTGTAGTCTGTGTTCATTAAATAAGGGCAGTGTCACTAGAATTCCTTATGTCTCAAATCACATAGCATTAGCAATAGATCTATCTTGAGTATCACCAACACTTGTCCCCAATGCAATTGGTCAATGCATAAAGATACTCTGGGCAGTGATCATTTATCTATCATTACAACCTTCAATAACCAATTATTTCAACCCCATATTACAAAGGACAAAGTTCTAAAATATAGCTATAAGCCTACTGACTGGGAAAAGTTAAAACTTATTCTTGCTTCTTACAATACAGAGTGTATAAACATTCACTACATAGATCAAATATATTCTGACATAACAACTATAATACTATCTATCTATCTATCTATCTGTCCCGTAGTCTGACGACCGTGGGGGCACCCTCAAAGACTCAGCAACCAGTTCCCTCCATTCCTCTCTCTGTTCTGCCTTTCTCAGGGTTTTGTTGAGTTCTAGGCCTGTCCATTCACTGATGTTATCCTCCCAGCTCTTCCTTGGTCTGCCTCTTCTTCTTCCTCCTTGGAAAAGTGCCTTGCAAAACTGACTTTGAAATTTCCCCTTGGGATCTTGTGACATGCCCATACCACTTAAGTTTACGCTTTTTCACGATCGTTAGAAGGTTCTCAATAGGGTCCAATGGTTTTGCTGGATCTGTTATCACGCTTTCGTTGCTTAAATGTGGTCTTTGAAAGGAGATCCCAAGGAGTCTCCGAAAGCATCTCATCTCCACTGCCTGTACTCTTCTCTCCAAATCGCAGTCAGGGTCCATGATTCACGGGCATAAGAAATATGATATAAAAAAGGGAGGATTATTCTGATCTTGGAGATAAGTGAGATATTCTTGCCCCCAAATTTTAGTGTTTAGTTTTGACAAAGCTGTTTTGTCTGTGCAGTCCTGCAAAAAACTACTTCGGCTTGGATCCCTGGTCTGATAAATGGCCCCAGGTATTTTGAAGCTTTGAACGTTTCCCAGTCTGGTCATTAACCCTGATATCATGCTAATGCCGTTGGGGTTTATTAAGTCATCAGTTTGGTCTTCTCTGCACTGATTTTCAAGCCGTATGTTTTGGAGGCCTTATCCAAGTGTTCTGTTAGGCTGGCAAGCCTTTTTCTAAATCCTGCTATTCCATCAATGTCATCGCGAAGCGGAGGTTGTGATCGTTCTGCCACCAATGCTGACTGATCCTTCATGATGTTCCAGTGCATCAGCCATGAATCTCTCAAGGAAGAGTTGAAAAAGAGTGGGTGAGAGTAACAGCCCTGCCTTACTCCAACTGTTGTTCGAAACCATCTCCAATTTTTTTGTTGTATGAGTACACTGCACTGGTGGCCTCGCTGTACAGCTGTTTGATGACTCTGATCAGGGTTTTCATTGATGCTGTACAAATTCATGGTTTTCCCACAAAGCTGCATGCCACACCCTGTCAATGCCCCTTCTAAAATCGATAAATACGTGGTAAAGGTCTTGTTGATGTTGAAGGGACCGCTCCCCATAGTATTCTGAGGTTGAATATCTGTTCTGTTGTGCTGCGCCCTGCTCTGAAACCTGCTTGTTCCTCAGCAATGATGGTCTCTGCTTGTGGCTTCAGTCTATTCAATATTATCTGCAGCATGACCTTGCTTAGGTGACATATGAGGCTGATTGTGCGGTAATTATGGCATTGTTGTAGATTTCCTTTCTTGGGGAGGGTGATGATGAGTGACTGCGTCCATGGTGTTGGTCAGAGACTCCCTCTGCTACTGGTAACCATGTAACCCAGTACCACCTGCCACATGTGGGGAGTAAACCCAACCAAAAAATCCGACCTGGAGAGGGATGGGCTCCGCCAGGTTTGATTTGCCCAAGATACACCAATGACAAAGACAGCCAGAATCTCCATACCGGATCGGTCGTCGCCCGGGTTACCAAGGACCGCGCCTTCTGTTGCTCATCAGGACAATGTCGAAAGTATGCTACTGATGTAAAACGCAGCAAAATTCGTGCCAGAAAAACACCATCAAATTGGCACGTGGAATGTACGGACACTAAGAGCTGCAGGCAAAGTGGAAGAACAACACATGAGATGTCCAGATATCAATGGCAATCCTTGGGCTCTGCGAAGTCAGGTGGAAAAACATGGGGAAAACAACAACCCAGAAGACCACAAATTATACTACAGTGGAAAACAGGATAAAAAATGAACACGGCGTGGGGTTTCTCGTTCACAAAGACCCCCGGGGGAACACCCATGAGCTGTCAGCCTGTGTCCAGCGACTTATTACCATCCGCCTGAGAGCAACCCCCTTTAACATAACTATAGTACAGGCATACGCCCCTACATCAGACTGCACAGATGAAGCCGTAGAAGAATTTTATGACCAGCTACAAGAGGTTCTGAATCAAACACCCAAGAAAGACATCCTCATTGTGCAAGGGGACTGGAACGCCAAGGTAGGAGAAGATGCATGGAAAGACTGGGAGGGCGTTTGTGGGCCACATTGTAATAACCATCAAATGAAAGAGGCTTGAGACTCCTGGAGTTTGCAGTAACAACCACCTCCACTAGTGAATACACTTGGCCCACACAAGAAATCCAGAAAAAGGACATTGCAAAGCCCAAATGGAGAAACACCACAACCAAATAGATTACATCATGGTGAAAAGACGGTTTCAGTCTAGCGTTAACATCGCACAGACACGAAGTTTTCCAGGGGCAACATGGGAAATGATCAAGACTTGTGTGGACTTCCGACTACGTCTAAAGAAATCACAAGCGGAACATCAGATCAAAAATTGACCTCGAGAAGCTGAAGGACCCAGAGGTATTGAAAATTTTTAAGAAAGGGTAGGTGGAAAGTTTCAGCACTCACGTGATAGACTCAGACATAGATACACTGACGAATAGCTTCAATACACGGGAAATGAAACAGCAAACGAGCTTCTTGGCAAACGCCGCCAGTCAAAAACCATGGGTCACACCTAACATCTACAACTATGCAAAACTAGAGAGCTGAGAAAAAGAAAAATGAAACCCAAAAGAAAAGCAGAACAATAGGGCTCAAACAAAAACAGGAAGTCCAAAGACGAGGCAAAAGAGAATTGGAAACGGTGAACAGTGCCAAGACAATTAAGAGAACACAAAAAACGATAGCAAGAAAGCATATCAAACTGGTGAAGACCTGACTACACAAAACAGAGAAAAGGTTTAACAAAACAAGACAAAAAATGGGAAGGCTCACTGACGACAGGATATTCCTGAACAGATGGCAAATACTGCTCCGAAACCCGTATAACTATGAACGCAGGGGATCCAGAAGTCTTTAAAGTACCGAAACAAAGAACAGACAGTACCCAAATCCTCCCAGAAGAAGTGGAAACAGCCAGTCAGAAAGCTGAAAAAGGGAAGTCACAGGGTGAACAATTCCACTGAAATTGGTCCAAGCTGGAGGGGAAGCCATGATCAGCGTCCTACTAAGAATCTGCAACAAGATCTGGCAGACAGGAAAATGGCCAACTATAATACTACAAGCTGCAAATATTTCTATTCCTAGATGTCAAACCCTAAAATCTATCAAACATTCAGGAAATGTCTGGTGGACACAAGCTTGTGAGGAGCTGTACACAAAAAAACCAACATTAAATGCAAAGAGCTTTTCTTAAAAAAAAAACAAATTGCCTAGTAACCATGATGAGCAGTAAAAAGGCTAAAAGCTACGTAACATGGTCATAGCACAAGCTAAAAAAAAAACACAACCCACAATTAGTCCTCTATTTGTAGATTAAAATTACAAAATAAAAAAAAACAATTAAAAAAATATGGACAAAAATTTAACGAAATGACAAAGAATAAACTTGCCCAAAATGTCCAATTATTCAGGGAAAAAGTTTTCGGTGTAAAAAGGGAAAAAGGGGAGAATTTGCCACAATGTTTTTAAACACCATGCTAAGGGGGGTCTATCAGCTAAACACAGAACATATAGAAGTGAAGAAAAGTCAACAATAAAAATAAAAAAACCCCGTTCCTGACAAAACTCATATATCATGCTCCAATACACTTAGGAATGAAGATCATTCGTCACTTCCTATAAGAAAACACCTTGGAGTGATGCAACTCCAATGATATGATAAACAGCTTACCAGAATTTATTATATTACTTCATAATCTTTTACAAATGCTGGTTGAAGGTGGATTCCAAATCCAAAGGTACCCCTCCAGAAACAAGAAGCCCAAGGCAATACAGCCTTCAGGGCCCTTTTTTCCCTTTTCCTGTTGGGGTGGTAAAAGCTGTCCTTCACAATAGTCTATCCGAGTTGAACCATCGTTCATTGGTACATTCACAAAATTGGCAACATGCATTTTTATGCTCTTTCAATTAAAGATGACCCACGTGTCATACGCTTTTTCATGCTTAAATTAACTCTCAAAATATACTAAGCATCTATAGAATTTCTAACCTGGAACAAAATTTAAACGCTAACTGATTTTTCATACTTCAAAATATGTTTAACACATTCATGCAATCTTGCTATAAAAGTTTTTATTTTTATATTAATATTATATAAATGCCCAAATTTTAGTGTATAATCCTCAAAATTTCCTTCCAAAATCAGGGGTGATAGACAGATTGACAGCGAACAGCTTGGATTGATTAATCAAAACGTTTTGCCAAAGGGCCCTGGTTAAATCCCACCTACTGCAAGCAGTTGTCCATCAAGGGAATCAGTGTATCTCTTGGCAGGTGGCAGCACATGCACAAATTATGTGCATGGAAGGCTGGGCGGCACAGTTTTTCAGGATTCCGGCAAGTCTTCTTGGGAGCCACACCTCACAAGTTCATTTCAGATATCGCTGCTTCTGGCAAATCTGACCAAAGGAGTCCACTGTCCACCCGGATTGCCCTCCAGCCCATTAGAAGGACTTGGAGATCCTGAAAAGCGCACAGTGTTCTGCTCGAGTTTGGGGAATCCGTTTCAAGAGGACGACCTTTGGCAAAAAGTTTCTTTTCTCTGTGTTGACACTTGAACTTGGACAAATTTGTCATACAGCAAGACCACAAGTGCTCCCAAATCTCCAGGTCTTCTTTGTGATTTCAGACGGCCCGCGCCAGATTTGAATCGGGTCCCTTTTGGGAAAAATTTCCAAACATCCACGCCGTTTTCTTTCCGACACCCTCGAAAGAAGGGATGTATCACACCCTGTGAAGAGTGAAAAAGTGGTAGGCACTCTTATACTCCTTCCTTCCCAAGATTGTCAGCCAATCTCCCAGCAACTTCAAGATGTTCATCCCAAAATGTACCCCCCAAGCATGCAACAACTTTTCTTCCCCAATGTCCCGTGCCATGCCATTGAACTGTTGCAAATAGCGTACAGGCAAGCTGCTGTTTCACAGGTATTTGCTGGTGTTGAGGCGCCCGCACTGCTTGCCTGATTAGATTCATGGCATGACGATCATAGAAGCTGATGTGCTTCTCTGTGAAAGTGGCAGCAAGCCAACGCAGACAGAACGTTCAACTTGTTGCTGAAACATGAAATGCGCCATGACAGGTTATCTTCTGCGCTAGATTTCTTTGGCTCTCAAAGCATCAACATTTGTAAACCATCGTTTTCCCTTGTCCGGAAGCCATAGGGATCGACTGAGTCTTCACATACCAAGATTCTGGGGCATAACACTCTCTGATGAGGCTAACTCTGGACATCCTGTGTATTTAGGCATTTGGGGTTGCATCATTGCTGCTTCTTAGGGATGTCAGGGGATTCCCCTTGGAACGCCTGGGTTTCTGTTGCAGAAACTTTCATAAGAGAATGGCAGTACCGTGAAAGATTTTTTGGATCGCAATAAATGTTTGTGTTATGGTCAATTTTGTCAACAGCCCCAAACGTGAAAAAGGGGTTTTCCCTTTAAAAACTTTGGGGGGGCCATACCAATTGCTTTTTCCCCCAATTTTGGAAGCCCACTGAGTTCCCAAAATTTAAATGAAAAATTTCCATTGCCCTTTGCTGTAAGAGATATGGGTCCCGGGTTCTAAGTGTATCAAGGGTTTCCCCTTGTCTTGTTCGAAAATATTTCTCGGGCTGATGTAGATAGCCAGTGGTTTTTCCCCGATTCTTGCGGGGGTATTTGTTTGGAAGAGGGTGTCTTTTTTCCCAAACCCTTCTTTTTTTTTTTTTGTGTTGAACATCTTACTCTGAGACTGACAGAACTGATTTCAGTTTTGCCCTCATTTTTGCATTGTCAGCATAAAAACCCGGTTCCCATAAATTAGTCAAAACCAAATCAGTGCAAAAAGACGGGGGGGGGACAACACTGTCTTCTTGCCTGGTTTAAAAGTGCCATAAAAATGCATATTTTTTTAAAAGGGAATAATTCGTACAATCTGCGCGGCTGGGCAAGATGAAAAGCATCATTTTTCTGCTTGTTTGGGCTGTACTGCAATGGCGCCATGTCGGCATCAAAAAGGGACTACACCCCCCCTTGTTTTTTTGAGCTCGTAGGTCCAAAAATTTTTGCCCAAAAGGGGGGGGTTCTGTTTTTAGTTTTGTTAATTCTTTTTCCCCTTTTAATTTTTTGGGTCCCAAATTTCCAGAAATTTTCCCCTACCCTTACTTTTTGCTGGTTCAGACAATTTGGGGAAAAGGGCGGGTTTGGGTTTTCTCTCTCCATTCAATGAAAAAGAAAATTTTTCCCACAAAGTCAATAACTTTTCAAGGCTTGTTTGGGTAAATTTTACTGCGGGCGTTTTGTTCTTCGGGGTGACTCTGTGGGGTTTGTGCATTCGAACAACATTTTGAATGGTATCTTGCATCTAATGCATGCATGTCTCCATCGGAAAGTTTCCCCAAAAGAATCTGCTTAAAAGAGTTTTAAGGCATTTTTCCACAAAACGGTTTACAAAGAAAAGGTGGGCATTTAACAAAGTTTAAAGGGATCATCCCCAAACTGCAAAAAAAAAAACTTTGCGCCCTTTTTAAAAGACTTTGACCCGCCCCATTTGCATTTTTTAAGGGACTTTTTTTTTTGTTCTTCACCAATCTCACTTTTTTTGGCCCCCCTTCGTTGCTCGCTCCCCCTTCTGATTGTCAACTTTTTTCCCGACAAGTTTGTCCCACGGGCGCTTTATTTTTTTTAAAAAAACAGAAACCATGTCCCACCCCTTCTTTCCAAGAGTTCTTTCTTTTTTGGGAAGATTCAATCCCCCCAGTTCTTAATTTTTAAAAATGTTAAATTTTAAAGCGTTTTACCCAAATTTGCACCCCGACTTGGAAAAACTTACTTTTTGATGGATTGAGGGAGTTTTTTCCTCTTTTTTGGGTTTTGACATAAAGCAAACAGATCCCATTTTGATGGTTGATTTTTTCCCCAGTGGGTTTTTAATTGTAAGAACATTTTCTGGGGGGAGAAAGGACATTTTCCTTTGGTGAGATGTGGGAAATTTTGGGGGTTCCCCTGCAGCAGCGTGAAATCATAAAGCTGAAGTCAGAGTCCAGTGGGAAAGCGTAATCCCCCTCGGGAAAAGCTTCTTCTTGGGAAACAGCGGGGCAACCCAGGTGATCTGCCAGGGAGGGACTGCCCCACTAAAAACTGTCGATCAACTATCTTTCCCCTTAGGGGTCAGTACGACTTTCTGCCCCAAGTGTGAAATCGTGAACAGGGGGACAACTTGAACAGGTCAAGGAAAACTGCTTTCTTGTTGCTTTGTGATGAATTGGCCCAAAAGCCGGGAATTTTTGGGTAGTAAAGGAATCAAAAGTTAAAATTTATAATCCCTGTGTGTTGTCTTTTTACCCTTGATAAATCGGGATTTCACCCCCAACACAACACACACACACAACAAAAACACACCACCACACACAAACACACACACACAAACCCCCACACATTAAAAAACCACATACACATGAACTTTCCACTCAAACACCACACACACACACACACTGACCACACACACGAAAGAACACACCCCAAAACCACACCAAACACACGCACATACATGTGTCTTTACAAATCTACCCCAAAAAAACATTCACCTAAATTTTTGGCAAGTTTTGTGAATTGCATATTGACACTCGTTTAATTCAGACCACTTTAAAATAAACACAGGGCGGTTTAAAAACTTGAAAACCCAAACAGGTAGGTGAGTTTTTTTTAAAACCCCAGCCCATAAATTGGGAAAATTTATCAAATAACTATTGGGGGTTTAAAATCTTTACTGCAAGCTCTTTCCCAATATTGACTCTAAACAATTTTGGTCCATTTCCTCAAAAAAAGTTTTTGAATTTTGTACATGTTTTTGATTCTAAATTGTTTGTGGAAATTTAAATTCCAAAAAATAAAAAATATTAGAGTGGAAATAAATCACTAAAATTTTCCAAACATGCTGTTCATTTTTTGTCGTAAAGGGGCATCGTTTTAAACTTTTTCCCTTTTTTCCCTTTCCCCAATGTGGGATTTTTGCAAAAGAAGGGGGCCCGTTTAGAGTCCCGCGACGAGGAGCACCCCCAATGTTAAAAGGATCACTTATAGTCAATATTTCGTTAGACTTGCGAGAGGGTTTTTAATTTTTAAAGCATATTTCCCTATAAAAAGGGCCCTTTAAAAAAATTTGGGCTAAATTCAAATTGTTACTACACTAAAAATTTGCCTAAATATGAGGGAATGTAAAAAACACAAAATCGTTTTTCTGGAAAAGTCCATTAGTCTGCTTCCAAAATATATCAAGCTTGGTTTTTAGTTTTTGGGTTTAAATGCTCTTCGCACAAAATACTGCAAGAACATAATATGCAGGTGTGGAAAACAAATTAGCGCCAGGCATCTTTACTTTTTGTCCTAGAAATTAAAAAAATCGTTTCAATAATTTTTGAAAGATCCCTTACTTTTAGAATCATCTGTAACGCTTAAAACCCATTTTTAAAAAATTTGTATACTTTTTTGAAAAATTTTCTGAATTTGCTACACAGCCCAGGGGTTTATTTTCCTGTGATTGTTCACCCTTTTTTTAAAAACCCTTACTTTTAAAAATGAATGTTCTGTAAACCTCTTTTAAATTCCCCTTGTTTTTTACCCCCATACTTTTTTACTTAAAATCTACGTTCCCAAATTTCCAAAAATTTTTTGGCTTTTTTAAAGTACCTATTGTTATTTTTCAGATTTTTTTCTTGTTTTTTTTTTGTTACCCAAAAAGGGTTGAAAATTTAGAAACATGTTTTTGGTTTTATTCCCCTTTAAAGGTTTTTTTTTTTTTTTTTTTTTTTTTTTTTTTTTTTTTTGGGGGGGGGGGGGGGGGGGAATTTGGGTTTTTTTTTAGCAAGGCCCAAAAGTTTTGTAAAAACCTGTTTTTTTGATTGGGAAAATTTAACTGGGCACAAAACAAAAACCAAAAAAACCCCGCACACACCCCAAAACACACACACACACACACACACACACACAAAACACCCCAACACACACAAAAACCCCGAAGACCCCCACATATTGCAGTTCAAAAACCAAACAAGCGCGCGGCCGCACAAAAAACACCCCTCACACACCCCTACACGAACAAATACAAAACCCATATTTCTGTGTTAAATTTACTTAAAAACTTTTAACCCCCAGGGCCCCCAAACCCCCCGCACAAAAAAACCAAAAACCAAAACAAAAAAACAAAAAAAACACAAAAATCACACCCCCACACACCCCAAACAATTTCACCATATTACTCACACTCATTCATTTCACCACCACTTACACAACACAAAACACACCCCCCTTACCACACTTAAACACTTTTACACACCCCTTTAAACGCACGCACATACACTCACGCAAAACAACCGTACATGCACACACTTTAAAAACCCACGGGACGTTTTACACACCCCAATACACACACTCCCTTTGACGCACACCGCACAAAAAACCCCCACACACTCCACAACAAAAAACACCAAAAACACAAAAAACCAACACACACACCACAAAAAACACACACCAAACACAAAACCCCACACACACACCACACACCCCAAAAAAAAAAAATCGTCTTTTATCACTTTTTTTTTGGGGGAAAAGGACGTTAAATTTGAAAAAACTAACTAAAACAAACCAGCACACAAAAAAAACACAAAACACACACAACACACTACCCCACACCCACACACAAACACACACACAAAAACCCACACCACAAAAAAAAACCCCCACACAACACACAAACAAACAAAAACATAAATACTTATCATACAAAACAAACATACTTACTACATACTTTAAACATAAACATACATCCCCGCAACATGTACTTTATATGCACACATGAAAATTTTAAACTTTGGATCCCAGTTCATCTAAACCACACACACACACACACACCACAAAACCACACACACACACCCTTGCGCAAAACTGGTGCTTTTTACTTTGGATTAATCCAACCCCCCTTACACCCTCCCTCTTCCCCCAAACACACTTTGGGCACTGATATATATTTTTATACTAAATAAATATGTTATATTAATATTTTTTTTAAATATATAAAATTTATTTAATAAAAATTTTCGGGGTCTCTAAAAACAATGATTAAAAGCCATACCCGGGTTGTGTTTTAAGGGCGTAAACTTTTTTAAAATTTAAAACAGATCTTTTACAGTACCCCAAAACCCAAAAAACCCTGACCTAGTTGAAAACTTCAAACAATTTCACCAAACACCGCACACACAGCGAGCACAACAGCGGCCAGCAGCGCAGCAGTGGTTTGTGTTTGTCAATCTGTCCCCTATTTAATAATTCAAACCGATTTTGTTTATCGTTATTATATCACAATTAAAATGTTTCCCCCCCCCCCCCCTTTTTTTTCCAAAAAAATGTATGAATAAAAAGGGGCCTTTTAAGGGCCTTTTTGGGAAAAAAAAAACTTGAAGTGGAAAATTTTTAGCCCGTCGTTTTCGGGGAAACTAGCAGGGGAGAACCACAGTGTCGGCTGATGGGGGCTTCCCCGCCCAATCTAAATTGGCTGAGCTTATGAATGGTTTTGGGTTTCAGGAAAACCCGGGGCGCCCGCCCCACGAAAACCCCCACATGCGCGATGGCATTTTAGTCCTTAAATTTATTTGTACAAAAAAATTTAAAATTAAAAGGAACAGCGGGGGTCCTCCCCCTTAATCGAAAAAAAATTATGCAACGAGTTTTGTCAAACTGCGTTTTTATCAAAAAAATCAAACCAAAATTTAAAAACGATCCTTTAATCGGGGGCCAACAAAGGGGGACTAAAAACTACAAGGAAAAATGCGCTTGGGTTTTTTTTTCCCTTCTGCCACTCCCCCCCTTTTTCCCCCAAAAAAATCTTTTAAAAGCCCTTTTGAACTCAACCTAAACCTTTAAACCCACCATTCTTTTTTAACTTTTCCCTTCCTTTCCCCCGCCCACCTCCCAGCCGAAAAAAGCAATCTGAAATTTTCCCCTTTTTCCCCATTATTTTTCCCCAAATCCCCCTCTTTGATCATTTTAAAAGCTTCTTCCCAAAAACTTACATTTTTGGGGGCGATTTTAAAAAACCCCCATTTTCCAAACAACCTTTAAACCCCTAAAGAAAGGGCGTTTTTTCCTTTTTTCCCCTCCCAAACCACTCCCCTCTCCTACGGGTTAAATGAAGCTACAATAGCTTAGATTTGGCTCATCACCAACGTTTCACTAGATCTAAAAACACCTCTGTACCCCTCCAAATTTGAATCTTTCTGATCAATTGCCATTTTTTTCTTTCTCAACTTGCAAGCCAAATTAAAAAAAAAAAGGTGTCCCCCCATTGCAATCTCAAAACCATAGATTTTAAAAATTACTTGCTTAACCAAGGGGCTGAAGGCCTATCCCCACCAGGGCCCCCACAAAACACAAAAAACACTTTTCCCTTGTCCAACGCTCAATGGCTTTTTGCCTCCCACCACCCTCATTCTTCCGTTTAGGCCCTTTTCCCCCCTTGGTACACCCCATGATACCCCGGGGCTGCAAAGCGAAAAACCTGATTTGCTCAGGAAACCAAAAAATGGTAAAAAACCCAAAAAACTAAAAATAAATAAAAAAAGCTCTTTCAAAAACAAAACAACAAAGTAAAAACCAAAAAACCCACTCACCCAAAAAAAAAGGGTTTTCCCTTACTCAAGTTTTTTTTTCCCTTGGGGGGGGGGGTTTAAACTTAAATTGGGGGGGATAAACCCCCTTTTTTTCCACTCCCCTCAACACTTTTTTAAAAATCTGCAAAGGCAACCCCCTCTCCCATGTTCCAGCCACCCCGAACTTCCTGCTATTTTTTCCCTTTCATTTTTCCCTTGCCCAAAGTACCCCAAAAATTTCGCTCCAAAATTGGGAAATCAAAACTTTTTTCCCAAAAACCGGGCCCCTTTTCCTGATCCCCAATTCACGGGCTTTCCCTCTCCATTTATTTCACTGCTTTTTTGCCAAATTTAAAATCAAGAAAACTCTGAAAAAAATTTAAAAATTAAAATCATGCTAATCTCAAACCCCTAAAACCTGTTTCCCTCTTTTTCACTCAGTACTTCCACGGGTCATACGCACAAATCCAAAAATGAAAAATCATCTCTTCTCTCGGGAAAATTTTTTCCATCAGCTCTCAAAACTGCAAAAAGTACCCCTTAACTCAAAAAGCAGCCCTTTGGGACCCAAAATTTTTTGAAAAATTATGGGCCCTTTTTGGAAAATCCCTTTTTAAATTACAAAAAGTCCCTAAAAAAAGTTTTTCCCAAAAAAAAATTCAAAAACCCATCTTATTAAACAATCCCCTTTTCCCCCCAAACAGTCTGCCTGTTGTGCCAACCACGAAACCAAGATCCCCTAGTTCAAAACCTTAAACACCTTCTGAAACTTTTTTCTGACTTAGGAAAAATTTTCCTTCTCACTCTTTTTGCTTATCTGTAGCCTTGGGACACTATAGCCCAAACCAACCAAACTTTCTTTTTAAACCGCCCCCAAAAAATACGTTTGTTATTTAAGTTTACAGCCCCCAAACCTGGTTCTTTCAAAACCTTCCCGATTGATTTCACAAATTTTTACAGAAAATTACGTTTTCAACCAATCCCTCCCCAAACGGGAAATTGTGGGTCCCCCAGGGATAAAGTTCTTGGCCCTTTTTTCCTTTTAAACCCTCTACTTTGCCCCCATTTTCCCTTACAAATTATAAAAAACCCGGGTCATAAAGTCACCCAAAACCTTTTTAGTAGACAATTCCAGATTCTTAGCATTTAAAACTCCTGAAAACCTCCTTCTTCTTGCAAATATTCCAACTCCCTTTCAAGATATCCAAAATTGGATGATAAAAAAACAAGTTCCCGCTAAATGCAGAAAAAAAAAAAAAGCCATGCTTGTGGGGAAAAAACCCCCCAAATTTCCCTTCCATCACAACAGCTTCAATAGAATTTGGGGAAATTTACGTCTTCCCCTTTTCCACAGAAATGAAAAAATTTTGGGGTAGAAATTTCAACAACACTCCCTTTCCAAAAATTCATCACCAAAATTTTCCCAGACATGCTACTTTGGTACAAATCAATTTAAACGCACATTAGTGCTTTTAAAAAAGTATTTTGTCCACTGATGCAAAAAAACCCCAAAAATGGGTTCGTCTCTCATTTTTCCCTTTCGGGAAACTATTGCAATTCTCTTGGGGTTTTGGTCTGCCAGCCCATCTGTCCACCTTCTTAAATTTCAATTCAATTCAATTAAAATTCTTTTTTATTGTCCTCTTTTTTAAAGGAAATTAGCTTTGCATTGTTTTAAAAACATTTAAGAAAGAAATTTAAGAATAAATACATTTTTAAAAAGGTTTAAATGCAAACGTGAAAAAGGTAACGTTTTTTAAAAACACACACAAAACACAAAAAAAATTTTCTTTTTAAAAGGAAATTTTTCTTTTTAAACAATAAATTTAAAAAAACCCTCTAAAATAACTAAGATATATGGACCAATCAAAAATTTGAACACCCCGGGGGAAAAATTTAACATAATTAAAACACACACCTCTCTCTCTCTCTCAAAAAAACCCCCCGCACACACACACACACCAAAAAGCGGGGTGCGCCCCCAACCCCGCGCGGTTGCGACCTACAAAACGAAAGCATGCACACATATAACTTTTAAAACACAACGCCGTGGCAAACACACCACACAAAAACACACCACAAGCACACCACCAAAACCCACACACACACACCAAGTAAAAAAATCCAACAATATTTAAATAAATAAATACATAAATTTTTATTATTTTTTTTTTTTTTAATTTATTTTAAAATTAAAAATTAAAAATGTCCCCCAGTTGAATATTAAAATAAAAAAAAGATTTTCAACATTTCTCTTTAAAAATAAAAAGGCAAGGGGCCAAAACACAGAACACAGTAAGGTGGACAGCCGAAGTCCACTGACAGCCCAAAACCCCCCTTTTCCCTGCCCCCAAACAGCCCCCCCATGAAACCCCGCCATTTGCAAGTACATCCCCTAAAAAACAACATGCATAATTTGAAACTTTTGCTCCCATTTCCGCGGGGGCACACCCACACACCCACACAAACAACAGGGAACGCACGACGCAGGGAAAGCAAAAATACACAAACTTTTTTCCCCCAAATTAAATCCCCCCTTTCCTCCCCCCCCCCCCCCCCTCCTTTTGAATCCCCCAAAAACCACCCGCTCTATATCCCCCCCCGCCACCCCTAAAACACTCCCAAACCCCTTCCCCCTGTTCAGACCCCATTTTATCCCCGACCATGCACACAGCAGCCAAAACAATTTTGGGCAGGTGTTTTCCCATCAAAAAACCCCTAACCCCCCCCCTCCCCCCCCAACACAGCCACCCCCCATCCTAGCATGCACCATCCGCCATCCCCCCCCACCACCCCCCTACTTCTATGCCCCCCATACATCCGTTTACCGACACCCCACAAACACACAAAACCACACACAAAACACACACACACGCAAATAAATTTGGGAAAACAACCCCAAAACCCCACACGCAACAACCCCCTCCCTCTCTTTTTTCCCCTCTCTCTTCTTCCCCTCCCCCTCTCCCCCCCTTTTCTCTCTCCCCCCCTCTCCCCTTTTCTTCCCCCTCTCTTTTCTCTTCTTTAACGTGTACAAAACCCCTGCGGTCGATATCCTCAGAAAAAAAAACAATCTGGCCCCCTACTTCTTTTTCGATTTTTTCCCCCTTTTGGGTGCGTTTTTTCCACAGGAGCCCCTTTTTGGGGGGGTTTGGGGGGGTTTCTTTTTGTCTTTTGTTTTTGTTTTGGTTTTGGGGGGTTTGGGGGGGTTTCTTTTTTTCTTTTGTTTGTTTTTGGTTTGGGGGGGTTTGGGGGGGTTTCTTTTTGTTTTTGTTGTTTTGGTTTGGGGGGGTTTGGGGGGGTTTCTTTTGTCTTTGGGTTTTGTTTTGGTTTGGGGGTTTGGGGGGGTTTTTTTTTTGTCTTTTGTTGTTTTTTGGTTTTGGGGGTGGGGGTTTTTGGGGGGGGGTTTTTCCTTTTTTGGGAGGGGTTTTATTTTTGTAAATTTTTTGGGGGGCTTTTTTTTAAACTTTTTTGGTTTTTTTTTTTTTTGTTGGGGGGTTTTAAACTTTTTTTCTTTTTTTTTTTCCAAAAGGTTGGTTGGGTTGGGCCTTTTTTTTTTTTTTGTTTTAAAAGTTTTTCCCCGAAATTTTTTTTTTCCCCTTTAACCCTTTTATCCCTTTTTTTAAATTTTTCCCCTTTTCCTGGGTTTTTTTTTTGGGGGTTTTTATTCCCCTTTTTAAAAATTAAATTGGGGGAAAACGTAAAAGAAATTTTAACACCAACAAAAAGGAGAAATTGCCTTTTTTTTTTTTTTGACAAACAAACAATTCCCCAAAACTTTTTCTTTTAAAGAAAAAACCCGAAAAACCCTCCATAAAACCAAATTACCCTTTTTCAAAACGTCCCCCTACGTCCCCTAGTCTCCGCTCTCTTAATTTTTTTTCAAAATTTTTTTACTTTAAAAGAAATTAAAATTTAAAAACAAAACCCCAAAAACACCCCCCCAAAACCCCACCCACACACACTCACACACAAACAAAACCAAAACACACCAAAAAACCACACACACCCCAACCACACAAAACACAAAAATCCACAAAATTTCACAAACAACATCACCCCCCACAAACACAAAACCAAAAAACACAACCCCCACACACCCCACACACCCCCCCAAAAAACCACACACCCCACGCACAAAACACACAAAAACCCCGAAAACACACACACACACCCACACAAAAACAAAAAAACGCAAAACCCGCACAAAATAAAACCCACACACAAAAAACACACCACACCCCCACACCAACACACACCCCACACACAAAAAGCACCCCCCACAAAAACCCCACACCCCACAAAAAACACCCCACCCACTCCACAACCAACACAAAACCACATAAAACCCCTCACACACACACACCCCACACACCGCCCGCACCCCTTTTCCCCCCACCCCTAAAAAAAAAACCAACACACAAAACACCTCACACCCAGCAAAAAAAACAAAGACACACAAAACGAAAACCAAAAAAACATACCCCAAAAAACCCCAAAAACATCACACACAAAACCACACCAAAAAACAAAAACCCCCCCTCGCTGCCGCCGCCCAGCCGGTGCCCCCAGCAGGGAAAAAAACCAAACAAACCCAGGGCACTATTGCAAAACACGGACCCCAAAATTAACGAAAACAAGATTTCCCCTTGGGGTAAGGTTTTTTGGGTTTTCTTGATTTTTTGGTTAAGGGGGGTTTTGGGGGGGGGGTTGGTTTCGTTTGAATTTTAAGGGATGTTTTTTTCTGTTTTGGGGATGCAAGCCCCTTCCAAAGTTGGGTCTGGGTTTTTTTGTTTGAGGTTTTTTTAATTTAAAATTTTTTTTACTGTATTTCTTTTTTTTTTGAAAGAACCAAAAAAAAAATTTAAATTAAACCCCCTTTTTTTATTAATAAATTTTTTTTAAAATCAGAGTCAAAGTTGAAGTTATTCAACTAAACCCATTTAATACAAAAAAAAAAATACCACTTTTTGAAATTTGACACACAAAAACAAATGATTTCTGGCCGAAATGGATACAGACATTTTGCCAAAACGCCCGTTGTGGGGAAGTTCCCTTCCCTTTAACCAGCCCACTTTCCGTGCTGTGAAAACGCGGCCTTTGGTTTCGGTTCAGGCAGACCACAGTACAGCCTCTTTTGCCAGTGTCTGGTCAGAGGGCACTTCTGAAAATTTTTTTCGACTTATCCGGGGTTGTCACGGGCAACTGTGAAAATTCCCTTTTCATGAAAAAGCCCGACTGCTTGGTTTTAAGGAGATCCTTAATGTGGTGTTTCCTCATTCAGGTCAAACAAAACACAAACCAACAGAAAGGCTTACTGAAAGTGGTGGGGGGGCGAAATGTTTTCTGTTTACCAAGGGAAATGAAATTTAAAAGGGTGGGAAAATAGCCCTTTTGCCCGGGAGGGGAGGGCTGTTGAAACTGGGGACCCCCCTGATGATTTTTCACACTCTAACTAGCCACACTTCCTATTCCCGAATAATTTGTGAAGGTTTTGGGGCTGCTGTGGGCTGAAATGACAGTGCTGGGGTGTGTTCTGGGTCCAAAGGTTTTGCAGTTTTGGGGAGTGTCCCCCCCTCCCCTTCCTGCTCACTACACAAAAAAACTAAACTTTCCAAATACACTACCAAATACTCTTAAAACCCCCCCCACACCACCCCAAACCCCCCAAAACTTTCACTACACAAAACTACACCCACACTAAAATTCTTTACATACACTAACTATCTTCACTTTCAATAAAACCAACACAAACATTTAAACATGGGCGATAAGGGGGTGCCTCAGCCACAGCAGGGCCAAGGGGGTAAATGTTTGCCCACAAAACCGCTGTCTGTGCCCCCGGGGGGGCCTTTCCGAGGGCGAAGGGCCCCAAACTGCTCCCGCTGAAACCCCCTTTTGTTGCCCTGCCCCACTAAAACGGAAGCCTCGTCAGCTCGCCAAGCCCCACCCCGCCCCCTGACATGATGTGGGAAGAAAAAAGGGCCCCAGACAACAAAAAGCAAACCCCCCACCCCAAAGGGGTTTTTTGGGGGGGGCAGAAGCCCACCCTGTGGGGGGTTCCCCCGAGGGAACAAAAATTTGCCTTGGGGTTTGGGCCCCCCGTGGGGGAGTGGTGCGTCAAATGCTGGGCCAGGGGAGGTGGGGGAGGGGGGGAGTTTCCGTGCCCCAATGCCGAGCCCGTGCCCGTACCCCCCAGGGGGGGTTTTCCCAAACTGCCGGGGAGGGGCTGGCTTTTTGGGACGTCCCAAAAAAGGCAGATGCGGGAACCCAAAAATTTTTGGCTGTATAAATTCCAAACATTAAAAAATAAAAATTTTTTTAATAAAAAAAAAAATAAAAAAAATAATAATTAAAATTTTTATTATTATTTTTTATTTTTATTAATAAATTTTTTTTTAAAAAATTTTTATTTTTATTATTTTTAATGGTGAATTTTTTTAACCCAAAAAACGCGATGATCCCCTATTTTTTACTACTACTACTACAAATACTACAAAACTACTATACTTTCTTTACTACTAAATTTTACTACTACTAAATGAAATTTATATAGGCATATTTTTTTGCAAGAAAAAATCAAACCTTGCACTCAACCCCCAATTTTTAAAACAGTCATACAACCGTACGTATAGCCCCGAAATGTGTCCCTGTATGTTTCCCCATCCCAAATCCAAATTGCAAAAGCACGGCACGGCCCAAAAAAAACAAAGCACGCAACCCCCACACACACAAAATAACACACACAACACAAAAACCCCACAACACACACACACACACAAGGGCACATGATAAAAAAAGATTTCCCGATGGGCATCAGTGAGGTGATGAAGATGTGCTAATGTTTTCTTTATGAGGGCAACAATGAAGGTGCTGAAGGGGTAGGGAAGATGTGCGATGGGACTTTTTGCACAAACCCAAGCAGCAAAAGAAGTAGAACAAAAAGGTGGGCACTGTACAATTCCCGTGGGGATATTTGAGTGGGTTGGGGTTTGTGTGGTGTGTGGTGCTGTGTGTGGGGCTTGTGTGTGTAAATGTGTGTGTGTGCCCTGCGTGCGTTTTTTGCCCTGGGTTTCGTGGTGTTTCGTGGAATTACCCACTACTGCTATACAGTAAATTCGCCCCAAACGCTGCACTGCCCCTGATACATATCTTGTATCAGGGTGCTATCAGATAAAACTATTCGGGTGTCCCGACATGGGCAAAGACCCTGAAAAATTTGGGTGGAGTGTAGGAAAAATTTTAAAGCTCGTCTGCTGGGCCAAAGGAAGGGGGTCCATGCCATTTTAACAAAATGGGTTTTCCCTTTTCCTGGGCTTGCTCCTGTTTCCTGCCTCTTTTGTCTTTTACTGTCCCTTTTTTGTTTCCCTGCCCCTGTCCTTTTCCCTTCCCCGTACTGTTTTGTCCTTTCCATTTTTTTTCTGTCCTGTCCTTTCCCCCGTCCTGTTTCCTTTCCTGTCCCCCCCCCAGTTCTGTCCCAGTCCTTTCTGTCCTGTCCCTGTTCTGTCCTGTCCCCCGGGTTTTGTCCTGTCCTGTCCCAGGGCCTGTCCCCGTCCCGTTTCTGTCCTGTCCGTCCCAAAAAAAATCCTGTCCCTGTCCTGTTTGTTCTGTCCCGTCCTTTTTCCCAGTCCGGGCCTGTCCCGTTCTGTCCCGTCTCTGTCCTGTCATGTCCCCGGCCTGGTTTTGTCCCTTTTTGTTCCTGTCCCAAATTTCCGGGCCCCCGTCCTGTTTTTGTCCTTCCTGTCCCTGTCCCGCCTGTTTCCCCGTCCTTTCCTTTTCCTTCCATTTCCTGTCCTTTCCTGTCCGTCCCTGCCCTCTTCTTTTCCGTTCCTGTCCTTTCCATGTCCATTTCCCTTTTTATGCCCCGTCCCCGGGCCCCGTCCCGTTTCCCGTCCTTTTCTATCCCCGTCCCTTTCCAAACCCTTTTGGGCCTATCCCTGTCCTTCCTTTCTAAGTCCTAAACCTTTCCATGTCCTGTCCTTTTTTTCCCTGGGCCTTTTCCCTTTTTTTTTCCTAATTTCCCTTTTCCCTGTCCCGTCCTGTCCTGCCCTGTTTCCCGTTCCTTGGCCCCGTCCCTTTTTTTCCTTCTTTCCTTCCATTTTGGGCCCGTCCCCTTTTTTGTCATGGTCATTTCGGTCCTGTCCTTTCCATGTTTCCCCATCCTTTCCATGCCTGTCCTGCCTGTCCCTGTCCTGTTCCCGTTCCCTGTCCTTTTTTTTTTCCATGTCTTGTCCTTTCCCCTTTGGAAATGCCCTTTCTTTGTCAATCCCCTTTTATGTCCTGTCCTTTCCATGTCCTGTTCCCTTTCCATTCCTGTCCTTTCCCCTGTCTCGTCCTTTTCCCTGTCCTTCCTTTCCCTGTCCCGTCCTTTCCATTCCTGTCCTTTCCATGTCTCGTCCTTTTTCCCTGTCCTGTCCTTTCCCTGTCCTGGGCCCTTTTTCCATGTCCTGTCCCTTTTCCCTGGCCGGTTTTTCCCAAACCTGTCCTTTCTATGTCCTGTCCCTTTCCCCTGTCCGTCCCTTTTCCCTGTCCTGTCCTTTCGATGTCCTGTCCTTTCCATGTCCTGTCCTTTTATGTCCCCGGGCCGGTCCGTCCTTTTCCATGCCTTTTCCTTTTCCCTGTCCTGGCCTTTTCCCTTTTCCCCGTTTCCCTTTTCCTTTTCCTTCCTATTTTGCCTGTCCGTCCTTACCAATGTCCTGTCCTTTTCCCTGTCCTGGCCCTTTTCCCTGGGCCTGGGCCCTTTTTAAAGTATACCTTTCCTTTTCCTGTTCTTTCCCGGGCCCGGCCTTTCCCCTGTCCCGTCCCGTCCCTGTCCTGTCCCTTCCCCTGTCCTATTCTTTCCATGTCCTGTCCTTTCCCTGTTTCCGTCCTTTCCCTGACCCATATTTTCCCGGTTTTCCTATTTTTATGTTGTTTTGGGGTTTTCCTGGGGGCCTTTTTTTGGTTTTCCCTTTTCCCCCTTTCCTTTTCCCTGTTTTTGTTTCCCTGTTGTCCCTGGGGTGTTTTTGGTTTGGCCTTTTTTGATTTCCCTCCCCAGGTTGTTTTCCTGGGGTTTTTTTGGGGTCCCTTTCCCTGGGAAGTAAAAGTCTTTTTCCTTCATGGGGGTTTTTCCTGTTGGGTTGTTTGGTATGTTTTTGTTTTCCCCCTTTTTTTCCTGCCCTTTTTTTTTCCCGTCCTTTCCCTTTTCCCCCTTTCCCCCCTATTTGTCCTTTTTCCCCCCCCGCCCGTCCCCGTCCCTTCCTGTCCTTTAATGTCCTGTTTTTTTTCTGCCCCCCCCCTCCATTTCCTGTCCTGTCCCTTTTCCCTCTGTCCCCTTCCCCGTCCGTCCCCTTTTTGCTTTTCCTTTTTTTTCCCCGTCTTTTCCTTTTCCGGGCCCCGTCCTTTCCTGCCTGTCCTTCCCCCTTCCTGTTTCCCCGTCCTCCCCCCCTTTTTTTTCCGTCCTTCCCCCGGGCCCTTTTTCCCCGCCCTTTTTCCTTTTTTTTTCCCCCGTTCCTTGTCCTTTTCCCTGGGCCCCTTTTCCCCGTCCGTACTTTTCCTCTCCAGTCCTGTCCTGTCCTTTCCTGACCCGTCCCTCTCCCGTTCCCCTTTTCCCACTTTCCCTTTTTTGTCCGTTTTCCCTTTTTTGCCTGCCCTTTTTCCCGTCCCCGTCCTTTTCCCCTTTTCCCGTCCCCTTCCCCGGGTCCCCCCGGCCCTTTCCCACCGTCCTGGGCATTTTTCCCCGCCCCGCCCTTTTTCATTTCCCTTTTCCTTTCCTATCCCCGTCCCTTTTCCCTGTCCTGTTCCTGCCCCCTTTTCCCCCTCCGTCCTTTCCGAAAGGCCCCTGTCCTTTTTCCCCTTTTCCCTTGTTTCCCCTGTCCTTTTCCCTGTCCTGGGCCTTCCCCCCTTCCTTTTGTCCTTTCCTGTCCCTTCCCCTTTCCCAAATTTCCCCCGGTCCCCTTTCCTTTTCCTTCCTTTTTCAATGTCCTGTCCCTTTTCCAGTCCTTATTCCTTTCCATTTGTCCTGTCCTTCCTTTTCCTGGTTTCCCGTCCCCGTCCTGTACCCGGCCCCTTTCCTTATGTCCTAAATTTCCATGCCCCGTTTCCCTTTTCCCTGGCCTTTCAAAACCTGTCCTTTCCCTTTCCAATTCTTTCCTTTTTTCCCCGTCCTGTCCTGTCCCTGTTTCCTTTTCCGTTCTTTTCCATGTTCCCGTCCTTTCCAAAGGCCTTTTTGTCCCTTTTCCATGTCCTTCCTTTAAAGTCCCCCCTCCTTTTTTCCCTGTATTTGTCCTTTCCTTTGGCCTGTTTTTCCCCTTTTCCCTGGTCCTTTTTTATTTTTCCCTTGTCTGTCCATTTTCCCCCTGGGCTTGGTTTTTTTCCATGTCCTGTCCTTTTTCCCTGTCCTTTTCCCCTTTTTTATTCCCTTTCCTTTTTTTCTTTTCTTTTTTCCTGTCCTTTTCCTTTCCTTTCCCTTTCTTCCTTTTATTTCCCGTCCTTTTCGAATTTTCCCGTCCTTTTCCGTTCCTGTCCTTTTTCCCCGTCCTTTTTTCCTGTCCCCTTTCCTGTCCCCGTCCCGTCCTGTCCCTTTTCCTTCCCCCGGGCTTCCCCTTTCCCGTCCCCGTTTTCCGTACCCGTCCTGTCCCACTTCTGTCCCCCTTCCCCTTTTTTTTCCCGTCCTTTCCCTGTCCCCTTCCCCCACCTTTTTTCCTTTTTTTTCCCCCGACTGCCGCCCTTTTCCTGTCCTTGTTTTAAACCCGGTCTTTTCCCCGTCCAAAATACTTTTCCCCCTCCAGTCCTGTACGTCCTTTCCCCGACCTGTCCCTCCCTGTCCTGTCCTTTCTCCGACTTGTCCTGTTTCTGCCTGTTTTTTCCTTTTTCCCGGGCCCTTTTTTTTCCCCCCCTTTTTTTCCGTTCCCCGTCCTTCCCCCCTGTCCTTCCTGTCCCCCTCCCCGACCCTTTTCCCCTTCCCGTCCGGGCCCTTTTTCCCCGTCCCCGTCCTGTCATTTTCCCCGTCCTTTTCCCGCCCCCCGGGCCTTTTTCCCCGTCCCGTACTTTTTTCCCCCCCAGTCCTGTCCCGGGGGCGTTTCCTGACAAAGTCCCTCTTCTGTCCCTTTTCGGTCCCCCTTCCGTCCCCTATCCCTGTCCTGGGCGTGTCCCCCCTTCCCGGGGCCCGTCCCTTTAACCCGTCCTGTTTCCCCCTCCCCGGAATGCCCTGTCCCCTTTTCCCTGTCCCTTTCTCCCCCTTTTCCCGTCCCTGGGCCGGGCCCGGGCCTTTCCCTGTCCCGTTTCCTTTTGATGTTTCCCGTCCCTGCCTAAAACCTTGTTCCCGTCCCTGTCCGTTTCCCGGCCCTGTCTTTTCCTTTCCATGTCCATCCTTCCCCTGTCCCCGGGGTTTCCATTCCGTCCTTTCAATGTCCTGTCCCCCTTTTCCCTGTTTCCCCCAAATTTTTTCCTTGTCCTTTTCCTGTCCTGTCCTGTCCCTGTCCCCGGGCCCTTTTTCCTGGGCCCCCTTTTTGTCCCAAAAAACCTTTCCTTTTCCGTCCTTTCCAGTCCTTTCATTTCCATGTCCTTTTCCCTTTCCCTGTCCCGTCCTGGTTTTGGGGCCCCGTTCCCTGTCCCTGTCCGGGCCTGTTTTTTTTCCGGGCTTGGGCCCTTTTCCCTGGCCCGTTTCCTTTTTATGTCCTGTCCCTTTTTATGTCCTGTCCTTTTTCCCTGTCTTGTTTTCCTTTGGGCCCGTCCTTTCCATGTCCCCGTCCTGTCCCTGTCCCGCTGTCCTTTCCATGTCTTGGGCTTTTTTTTCCCGGGCCTGTTTTTTTCCCTGTCCTTATTTTTTTCCATTTTCGAATTTTCCCTTTTCCCTGTCCTGTCCCTTTCCCCTCCCCGTCATGTCCCTGTCCCGGGCCTTTTGAAAGTTTTTCCTGTCCTTTCGTGCCCCCTCTTTTTTATGGTCCCTTTCCCGTTCTGTCCCGTCCCCGTCCTTTTCTTTCCCTGTCTTTTTCCTTTTCCCTGTCCTGGCCCTTTTCCCTGTCTCCCCCTTTCCCTGTTCTCGTCCTTTCCAGGGCCTGGGCCTCTCCCCTGTTTCCCGTCCCCGTCCCTGTCCCCTGATCTCCATGGGCTTGTCCTTTCCTGGTCCCGTCTGGTCCCTGTCCCCGTCCTGTTCCCCCGTCATTTCTTGTCCTTTTCCCCGTTCCCGTCCCTGTCCCCGTCCTTTCCTGTCCTTTTTCCCAAACCTGTCCTTCCTGTCCCCCCCCTTGTACTTTTCCCATCCTGTCCCCGTCCTTGGGCCTGTCTTTTGGGGCCTTCCCTGTCTTGTTTTCCGTTTCCCCTTTCCCGCCCGTTTTCCCGGGCCTGCCCCTTTTCCCTGTTTCCCAAATTTTCTCCCCGTCCGTCAAGTCCCCGTCCTTCCTTTCCCTGTCTTGTCCTGGGCCCCGGGGCCCTTTTTTCCCCTTTCCCCCGTTTTTTCCCCTTTCAAGTCCTGTTTCCCGTCCTTGCTCTGTCCTGTCTCTGTACTGCCTTTCTATGTTCTGCCCCGTCCTGTCCCCCGTCCTGTCCTTTCCCTGTTCTGCCTTTTCCCCTCTCCTGTCCTTTCCATTTCCGTCTTGGGCCCTGCCCTTGTCCTTTCCCCTTCCCGTCCCCTCCCGTCCCCCGCCCCCCCACTTTCCTTTTCCCGCCCCGGGCCTGTCCTGTTTTTTCCCTTTCCCCGTTTTTCCTGTCCCTATCCTTTCCCCCGCCTTTTCCTGTCCCTTTCCCTGTTCTAATCCCCTTTCCCTGTCCTGTTTAGTCCCGTCCCCGTCCTTTCCATGTCTTGTCCTGTCCCCCGTCTTTTCCTTTCCCCCGTCCTGTCCCTTTTAATGTCCTGTCCTGTCCTTTGGGTTTTTCCTGTCTCTGGAATGTCCTTTTATGTTTGGGCCTGTCCGTCCCCGTCCCGTCCTTTTTATGTCCTTTCCGTCCCTCTCCTGCCCTTTTCCAAAGTCCTGGGCCTTTTTCCCTGCCCCCTGTCCCTTTCCCTGTCCTGTCCCGTCCCTGTTTTTTCCTTTTTCCCCGTCCCCGTTTGTCCGGGCCCTGCATGTCCCCCTTTCCATGTCCTGGGCCCCCCCCTTTCTTGTTCCCCTTTCCTTTTTTAAATTCCCCGTCCCCCTTCCCCGTCTTTCCCTGTCCTTTCCTGTCATGTCCCTGTCATGTCCTTTCCCCCGTTCTGTCCCCCCCCTGTCCTGGGCCCTCTCCCGTTCTGTCCTTTCCCTGTCCCGTCCCGTCCCCTGTCCCCCTCTTGTCCCCGTCCTGGGGCCCCTTAAACCAGTCCCTTTTTCCCTGCCCAGTTCCCCCGTCCCGTCTTTTTCCTTTTCCCCGTCATGTCCCCGGGCCCCTGGCCTGTCCTTCTGGGGCCCTTTCCTTTCCTGTCCTTTCCATGTCCTTTTTGTCCCTTTTTCCCCTTTCCCGGGCCCCTTTTCCTTTTTGTTTTTGTCCTTTGCCTTCCGTTCTTTCCCTGTTATATTTCCCGTCCTTTTGCCCCGTCCTGTTTTTTTTTCCCTGTTAAGTTTCCCCCGCCCTTTCCCCGTCCCTTTTCCCATGCCCTGTTTTTGTCCTTTCCATGTCCTGGGGCCGTTTCCCCTCCTGTCCTGTCTTTTTCCCCGTTTTTCCTTTCACACTCCTTCTTTCCCCCGTCCTGGGCCCTTTTCCCTGTCCTTTCATGTCCCTTTTTCTCTTTCTTTCCTGTCCCTGTCCTTTCCTGTCATTTATTTTTTCCTTTTCCTGTCCCCCCTTTTCCTTTTTTCCCCTTTTTTTTTTCCCCCCACCCCGTCCTGGGCCCCCTGTCATTTCCCTGTCCTGTCCTTGTCAGGCCTTGGGCCCCTCCCTTCCTGCCTTTTTCCCCGTCCTTTTTCTTTCCCTGACCCGTTTCCCCCTCCTGTCCCTTTTCGGTCCTTCCCCGTTCCCGTCCCTTCCTTCCCTTCCTGTCCGTCCCTCCCCCTGTCCTGTCCCTCTCCGTCCCCCTTTCCCCCACCTTTTCCCGTCCTTCTTTTCCCCAAAACCCCGTCCCTGTCCTTTCCCTGTCCTTTCCCTTTTCCGGGCCCCTTTTTTTCCCAAATGTTTCCCGTCCCCCCTCCTTTTCCTTCCGTCCCCGTCCCTCTTTCCCTTTTATTACCTTCCCGTCCCGTCCCTTTTCCCTTTCCCCGAACGTCCCCGTCTCTTTTCCCCCTTTCCTGTTTTGTCCCCGGGCCGGTCCATTCCCTGTTTCCCTTTCCTGTTTCCCGTCCTGTCCCTGCCTTTTTCCCTGCCTTTTCCCCTTTTCCCCGTCCTTTCCCTGTCCCCGTCCCCGTCTTTTTTTTTTGTTCTGTCCGTCTTTGCCTGTCCCGTCCCTTTTCCCCGTCCCTTTTCTGTTCTTTTTCTGCTTCCCCTTTCCCCCGTCCCCGTCCTTTTTTCCCTGTTCTGTCCTTTCCTTTCCCTGTTCTGTCCTTTTTCCCCGTCCTTTTCCTGCCTTTTCTTTTTCCCGTCCCCGACCTTTTTTTTCCCCCGTCCTGTCCCTTTCCTTTCCCTGGGCCCGTTTTGGGCTTTTTTCCCCCTTTGGTTTTCCTTTTTTCCCCTTTTCCCGTTTGTTCTGTCCCTTTTTTCCCGTCCCGTCCTTTTCCCCTTTCATGTCCTGTCCAGGTCTTCAAAGTCCTTTCCCTGAAGGTTTTTCCCCCTCCTTTTCCCCGTCCTGGTTTCCGTTTCCTGTCCCTTCCCCCTTCTTCCCTTTTTCCTTTTTTTCCTGTCCTTTCCCTGTCCCTTTCCCCTCCCCCACTGTTCCCCTTTTTTCCCCCCGATGTCCGTCCTGACCGTCCTTTTTAGTCCCCGTCCCCTTTCCCCGTCCGTACAAACCTCTCCATCCCCGTCCGTCCTTTCCCTGACCTGTCCCTCTCCTTCCAGTCCTTTCTCCCACTTTCCCTTTTTTTTTTGTTTCCCCGTCTTGTCCTTTTCCCCCCACCTGTCCTTTCTCTGTTTCCCGTCCTTGCCCGGGCCTTTTGGGCCTTCTCTCGCCGAAACCCTTTTTCCCGTTCCCGTCCTGTCCTTTTCCCCCGTCCTGTCCTGTCATTTTTCCCCCCCCTTCCCGCCCCGTCATTTTTTTCCCGTCCTGTCCCTGTCCTTTTCCCTGGGCCTGTACTTTTTTCCCCTCCCCCTTTTCCCGTCCTGGGCCTTTTCCCGACAAATTTTCCCCCTTTTTGTCCTTTGCGGT
>CM054164.1:1012052-1047406 GCA_028751875.1 Rapana venosa
CTAAGGCGCGCCAACGGTCACCTATCCTCATGGTAACCATGCTCAAACCTTAGCTTGGGGAAAGCGAGTGCTCTGACCACTGAGCTACCCCGCCCCTTGTTTTGTTTACAACCCTTAAAGAGGCTGCAAGAAGGAGACAGAAAAACCAAACTATCAGCCTGATTTTGTCTTCACCAACTGTGGAAGAGACTGCCATGCACGGATTGTCTCTGCTGAGCCACTCCAGACGTAGCTCCTAAACAACAAGGCTGGAGAAATCGAAGAAGGTGTAGCCATTGTCTCCCCAAACAGAAGGAACATACAATTGCTATCCCCTCTTTTACTCCCTATTATCAAATCCCAAGGGGGAAAATGTGTGTATTTCTCCCAAATTTAAAAAACATATTCCTTTTTTTCAGATGTGTATGGGTTTTAGTTTGTCTACCGTTTCTGCATTTTTTTCCCAATTTTTGAATGATTCCCTCCCTTTTTTTTTGGGGGTTTAAACCTTGGGATTTTTCAAATTCCCTTGATGTACTGCTTGTCTGAAAAAAAGGAAATTTTGGGGTTTTTAAAAAAAAAAAAAAAAAGTTGTTTTTTTTTATCGGTCTTTTTGTCGGGCCTGAGTTGTGTCTGATTATTTTGTTTTTTTTCATTTTTTCTGTGTTTTTTTTTCATTTGTTTCTTTTTTTTTCCCCTTTAATCAAATTTTTTTTAAATATGTTATTGTTTATATATTTTTTTTTGTGGAGTTGCACGTTTCATCTTAAATGTAATGTTGTTTCTTGCTATTCTTTAAAGGTTTTCTGTATCTTTTTTGTCTGCCCGTCTGACTATCTGTCCCTTTTGTATCTGTCCCCTTGTCGACTTGTCCTGTCCCCTCACATAAAAACACTCATAAAAACCAATTCATTTGGTGGTTTTTTTCCCTTTTTTTCGTCTTTTTTTATTTTCAAACAAAACAAACCAAAACCCCACTCAAAAGTGCAACAATTTTTAAATGCACACACTAACACACACACAAAACAAATACAACCCCCCCCCCATCCCCCCCCCCCCCCCCCAACCCCAACACACAAAAATAAATACACACATCAAACACACAAAAACACACACACACACACAACCCCACACACACACAACACACACACACACCACAACACAAACCCTGCCACCCCCCACAAAAAACCAAGCCAGGAAACACAAACAAAAACTAACAAAAAATTTTTAAAAAAAAAATTTAAACAACAAGAAATATATATAAAAAAAAAATTTCCCCAAAAAAACCCCGCTGTATATTACCCTTTCATCCTTAGGGACATTAAAAAGGCCCCCAATTTTTCCCCACCCGTGAATTTCCCGCAAAGGGTGAGCAAGGGGGGGATAAGTAAGGATATTTAAATCACAGCAGGGGCGATAAACGATGTTGAATTGCGATTTTTTTTTTTTTTCCCTTTGGCGCCATAAAAACAAGTTTTGGTATTTCATAAGAAAAAATGTGGGTGGGGAAGGGGGGTGGTGGGTAGGGCACAAATGTTGGGGCCCTCGCTCTTTCTCTGTTTCTGGTCCATCCACCCGGGAAAGATCTCCCCCCTTTTACTTCGCCAAAAGCCTTCCCGTAGATACCTTGAAATCCAGCCTTAATAAGCCCTTATTTTTCCCACCTGACACTTTTCCCCCCAAATTTTGTTCCTACTTGTCAACCCGCATTCTCCCTCTCCCTTTATCGCCCCCTAAGGAGGAGAGGGGAAAAGAGAGAGGGGAGAAGAGAGAGAGAGGAAGAGAGAGAGAGAGAGAGAGAGGAGAGAGTGTGTGTTTGTGTGTTTTGGGGGGTGTGTGTGTGTGTGTGTGTGTGTGTGTGTGTGGGTGTGTGTGGGTTTTGTGGATGGGGTGGTGCAACTGTTGGTGTTCATAAGTTTGGAAAACCTTAAAGCTAAATTGAGGAAAGTTTTCCCGGGGTGAAAAGATTTAATGCCCAAACGCCCTTTGATTTGTTTTTTTTTACCGATTTTGCGCTATTAAAAGTCCTATTTTTATTATTATTTATCATCATCATCAAATTAAATTTTTATTATTATTTTTATTATTATTATTTTTGTTGTTGTTGTTATCTTTATTAATTTTTTATTATTTTTAAATAAAGGGGAGAGGGGGGGGGTCAAGGGGGAAAGGGGGGAAAAAAAGGACGACGGGAACGCAGCAAGCTGAATTTTCACAATAAGTTTCCATAATTTGACTTTTCAAAACGTTCTGCCTTAACTGTAATTTATAGGTAAATGCAGCAAGTAGAATGTATTTTTTTTAACACAAGAATATAGCATACCAAAAAAGGAAAGAACCCTGGCCACTGCCTAAAATAGGTAGTTATCAGAAGAAACCAAAAAAATCCAGGACCCCTGCATTTAAATACAACATTTGCAGACTCGTTTTTCGGTTCCTTTACTTTTAAGGGTGATGAGATCAAGGCAGTAAATAGCTAGATGGCAACAATTAATAAAAACATGCTAATTTTAGATTGCGGGTTTTCATCTCAAAAAAATCCCCTGGGGGGATATGCCACCCTCCTAGTATATTTAAATAACAATCCACCTCTGGAAATTGAGCGAGAATCCCCCCTTTTCTACCCTCTTTGTTTTCCTTGTTCCTTCTCTTTTTCTGTTCCTTGTGTTTTACTTTGTGTCCCTTTTTACCATCCCCTCCCCGCCCCCCTTTCTTCCCCAAAAAAAACCCAAACCCAACAAAAATAAAAGATAACAATCTCTCCCCCTCCCAATTTGAGCGCTGGGGTGACGGCAACACCGGTGTTTTTTCAGCGACTGACAAGAGCGTTGCTCCCGAGCCTAAAAGGGAAGGGGAAAGAAGAAGAAGGAAGAGGGGGGGAAAGGAGGAGGAGGAAAGGGGGAAGAAAAGAAGGAGAAGGAGGGGGAGAAGAAGAAGAAGAAGAAGAAACAGAAGAAAAGAAAGAAAAAAGAAGAAGAAAAAAAGAAAAAGAAGAAAAAAAGAAAAGAAGAAAAGAAGGAAAGGAGAAGGGGGCGGGGGGGAGAAGGAGAAGAAAAAAAGGGGAAGGAGAAGGGAAGAAGAAGAATGAAGAAGAAGAAGAAGAAGAAAAAGAGTAAAAGAAGAAGAAGAAAAAAATAAAGAAGAAAGAAGAGGAATGGAAAGGAGGAGGAAGAAAAGAAGAGAAAGGGGGAAACAAGAAAAGGAGAAGGGGAAGAAGAAAGAGAAGAAGAAAAAGAAGAAGGGGGGCGGGGGAGGAAGGAAAAAGGGGGAAGGAAAGGGGGAGGAGGAGGGAAAAGGGGGGGAAAGGGGGAGGAGGGGAGGGGAGGAGGAGGGGGTGGAGGAGGAAAAGGAGGAGGGGTGGGGGAGAGAGGTGGAGGGGAGGAGAAGAAGAAGAAAAAGGAAAAAAAAAAAGAAAAGAAGAAAAAAAAAAAAAAAGAAGAAAAAGAAGAAGAAGGAAAAAAAGATGCAAAAAAAGAAGAAGAAAAAAGCAAAAAGAAGAAGAAGAGAAGAATTGCGAAGAATTTCGAAGAATTGCGGAAGAAAAGAAGAAGAAGAAGAAGAAGAAAAGAAAAAAAGAAGAAGAATTGGAAGAAAATTGCGAAGAAAATTGCAAAAAGAGAAAATTGGAGAATTGCAAAAAAAATTGCGAAGAGAAGAAAAGAAAAGAAGAAGAAGAAAAGAAGAAGAAGAAAAAAGAAGAAAAGAAAAAAGAAAAAAAGAAGGAGGGGGAGGAGGAGGAGGAGGAGGGGGGGGGAGGAGGAGGAGGGGGGGAGAAGAAAAGAAAAGAAGAAAAGAAGGAAGAAAAAAGAAGAAAGAAAGAAAAAAGAAAGAAAGAAAGAAAGAAAAAAAAAAAGAAAAAAAAAGAAAAAAGAAAGGGGGAAGGAAGCAGAACAACAAAAGCAAGACAAAAAACAAAAAAAAAGGAAGAAGTATCAACAAGAAAAAACAACATAACCAAACTCCCTGACTTGCTACTCTGGAGAAACCAGAGCATACTTTAATGTCGAGACCTCTGATCTCCTGCTATAAATCCAGTCCAGCTATCTATCCGTCTCTTAACACCCACATCGTAGGGCATTCCAATGACCATAATACTAACAGAGTATCACTTATTGCAGATACACGTTTTATTTTATGTCATGCATTTGATGCTGGTACCAGTCCCATACCTCTAAAGGAGGTCTTGGCTTCTGCTTTAGAACATGCTTTTAACACACGATTATGGTATCTAGATTTGATGTAATATGTTATAATTTTGTTGTTTTTAAATATACATTTTTAAAATGTGTAATACAGCTTGGTATGCAGGGTTCTTGTTAGTTCGTTTGCTGTTATCTATTTGCAATCAAATACCATGGTTGTTTTGTTCTTGTCTAATAGCCTTGGATGTAGTATGCTAGGGATGTTTATGGAAAGTGTGAACATTTTCCATGAAGAAATCTGAATCAAAACGTGATTTTGTGAGAATCTGTTAAGGCATATGGTCTTTGATTCTCCTCATCGCTTATATTCCAAAAAGCAAGAAAAAAATACCAACGACAGATTTTTTGGACAAGCCCCCCATGCATTGAATTTTATCTTTTTTAATTTACTGCAAAAAACGAACGCTGCTTACACATTAGTTTTGTTTCACGAATGATACTACAAGGCGTTATCACTTTCCAAACAACAACTGCTCAAGAAACCCGATATAAATTCCTACGTATACTTATCGTGTTGTCTTCATGTTAATGTAGGATACACTAATAGTATTGCTTTCTGTGAAAACGTTTGATGAATATTGCTTGAAGAAATATCCCCAAAACTCGAACCCGTTTTCCCATTATTGATTTAGATTGCCATGAATATGTAAAGACTCCACTCTCCCCAAAGGTCTTTTGGGAAGAGACTATAACCGAGGAGGTCCCGTTGTGAACGCACGCAGAACATCTTTGCGCCACACGTAAATCCTATTCCGACTTTTCGTAAGAGTAAAAGGCCATTGTGTGCCGGTGGGAAAAGATGACAAAACGACAAAACGCATACGTACGGACTGTAGAAACAAGCGCACAATTGGCTTATTTCCTTTATCCCAACGATATAAAAGAATAAAAAAAATAAAATATCTAAGAATTATAGGTACTCAAAATGGATTTTGAAATAAACTTGCCTTGCCTTCCCTTCTTTAAGCAATATTCAAACACAGTTTTAGATATTATATCTAACCAGTTGTTTTAGATTAGAACAAACTGCAGTTCCAAACTAAATACTGTGACTTCATTAGTGTCACAAATAAGCGAAACTCTGGTATTGGTATTTTTACGTGGTGACAAGGAACTCAGTTGGGGCCATAATTATATTTGTGTACCTGTATGCAACTGTTTTTTCGCTTCTAAAAATTATTTAGGTCATGTACACATCATTTCAAAAGAGAACTGTCGATGTCTCAGTTCCGCCACCGCGCCGCGCAGCACGCGCCACACACACACACACACACACACACTCAAGCACACAAACGCACCCACAGTACACACTACACACAAGACACCACGCACGCACAGCGCGCAACACACGCACTCGCACACACACACACAACACACACACACACACACACACACACAACACACACACACACACACACACGGCCACGGGATATAGCCCGGTGGTTAGAGTCATCTATTCGTGGATCTGCTAACCGGGTTCGATTCTCGATCAAGGGGAGGGTAGGATTTTTTCGCTGGAGCTTACATTAGAACCGACTCCCCCCTCTCCCCAGATGTCTGCGGTGAGACTATAAACCGACGTCCCATGTCAAACGCCACGCAGACCATCTTTGCGCACCGTTAAAATCCGTTCGCTTTTCGGAAGAGTAGGCCATTGTGTGCCCGTTGGGAATGGATAACAACAGAACAAAACGCATACACACGGGACCTAGATGAAAAAAGAAACACATGAGTGCTTATTCCATATCCTCGAAAAAAAAGAAAATAAAGGAAATAATTTAGAAAAAAATAATTTAAATAAAATAACACAACACACACAACACACAAACACACACACACACACCCACACATCACCCACACACACACACAACACACACACACACACACAAACCACACACACACAACACACACACAACACACACACATTTGCATTTGAGAAGGATTTGCAAAGTACGTGTAAGATAGGCTATTTTTTCTCCTAAAACCAAACACGAAAAGGGTGGTGTCGAAACAAGAAAGGTGAGCAGCTGCTGTTGTTGCTAAATTGCATTGTATTGTTTTGTTTTGTGTTTAGTTTTTGTTTCGCTTCGTTTTTTTGTTTTTTTTGATTTTTGGCTTCTTTATTTATTTTGAGGGTAGGGGTGTGGGGGGTGTCGTTGTAATGTTTGCTGCTATCCGAAGTTGCTAATGCACGCCTTGCTCGAAATATTTGGCATCGGTCCAGTATAAAATGTAATTTTTTTTATAGAAAAGGATTCAACATTGTTTTTATAATCAGTTCTATGATTGGCTTAGTATTTTAATACGCTTCATGTAATGATGGAGTTTAATATTCTTTATTTTGCTGGGATGTTTAATAGGATTAAAAAAATAATCAAAGTTTGTTGACATTATTTTAAAGAAAGCTTTATTTTAATTATAAGCAATCAATCCGGTTGTGTACTTAGCTTATTTGGTGCCTTTTGCTCAGTCTCTGTTTTGTTAACCTGTTTGTTTTCTCTGCTTTTTGTCCTGTCTGTCTGTTTCGATTGGTCCTCTGTTTGTGTCCCCTTTTGTTTTTTTCCCTGTGTGTGTGTGTGTGGTGTGTGTGTGTTGAGTGTGGGTGTGTGTGTGTGTGTGTGTGTGTGTGTTGTGTTGTGTTGTGTAGTGTTGTTGTTGCTGTGTTTATGTTGTTGTTACTGCTGCTTTCGGTTTTACGTCTGTTCACTCAAAATGAATTCCCTCCTCCAAGTGAGAAATAATATTTCCTTTTTTTAAAAAAAAAACAACACTCCGCTATGCTGGATTAAAAAAACCAACAACAGATCCTAAGTGTTTAAAGATTTTTTAACAGATTTAATCTTGTTGTGTGCAGTGCAGAAACTTTGGATTTACTGCTTGCTCCATCAATGAGGTGTGTGTGTGTATGCGTGTGTGTGTGTGTGTGTGTTGTGTTCGTGCGTCTGCGAGCGTGATGATTTTTGTTGTATGTATGTGTGGTGTGTGAGTGTGTGTGTTTGTGGTGTGTGCCGCGCCGTCTGTGTCTGTGTCTGTTGCACGAGACAGTAACCGAAATCACAGAGCTTTTGATTCCCTCGCCCAACTGAGCAATGGATATTTCTTAAAAAAAGAAAACCCACTAGTTGGCTTTTGATATAACGAAAAACACTAAACAAGATCCCATGGTTTAGAGTTTTAATCTTGTGTGTGCACGCGCAACATATTTTGGGTTACAGTTTGCTCATCAGTTGAGAGGTGTTGCAATCCTAGTTTTGAATTGTTTCTCTGTGTTCCTGTCTGTGTATTGCTTTCAGCGAGCTGTTCACAAGACACCGTTGGGTGACTCCGCTGAGGCACTAAGGTCCAGCCAATCCACCCAAGGATCAGTTACTTTGACACAAAAGTCAGTTTCTATGAAACCCGAACCTTTAGGGGAATATTTTTATTGGGTCTTTTTTTCTGTCTCTACTCAAGGATGCAAGTATGAAACAATTTTTAGAAATTTGATATTAACCAGAAATATAGAATCGAGATTTTAAAAAAACAACCATTACAACAGCCAACAATAACAAATAACAAATAATAGCAAACAATTTGAAGTCTACACTTCATGTTGTTTGTTCAAACATTTTTTCTATCTAATATATTTATTATCTGTCCTGTCTGTCCTGCATGTCTGTGGGGGGGCCAGTTTTCTGTCTGACTGGTCTGTCTTCCCTCTCTCTCTGTGATTTTTCTCTGTCCTGACTTTGTCTGCGTTTTGTCTCCCTCTCGTATCTTTATTGTCTTTCAGTCTGTCTATATCTCTTTGTATTTCTTTGGTTTTGCTTGTCGGGTTTTCACTATCAGTATGTCTGCCTGTCCTGTCAGTCCTCTCCTTCTCTTTCTGTTTGTCTGTCCTTTTGTCTCTCAAATTTCAAAAGGCTTTGCAACAAGATTGCTCAGACGAGAGAACGGAGAAAAGAGGTGGAAAGGACCTGAGGGTGGAAACAGGAAGTGACAACAACATGGGAGTAATTACAGGAGAGAGAGAGAGAAGAAAGAAGAGAGAGAGAGAGTGAGAGAGAGAGAGAGAGAAAGAGAGAGAGAAAGAGCGCAGAGAGAGAGAGAGAGAGAGAGAGAGAGAGAGACAGAGAGAGAGAGAGAGAGAGAGAGAGGCAGAGGAGAGAGTGCAGGAATCTGTTCAAGACAGTCGCAGTATCCTCCCTTTCCTTCCACACCACCCCCACAACACAACTCTCACCCCTCTCTTCCCCCTTTTTTTTTTCTTTTTCTTCCCGGGGACTAAACAACACAAGCCTTCACTGGTTACCTGCAGGGATTCCACCAGAAAGTCAGGGGACAAACGCTGAAACTGAAGTGTCCGATTTATTTACCTATCACAGAAACAAAACTCACAACAAAGGAAACAGAAGGGGGGGGTTACCCCTTAACAAAAAAACCACAATAACAACAACAAATCTGAAAACAAACAAACAAATACTTTAGTTTCCAGTTGTATTGACTGCTTTTTTAAATATGATTCTGCATTTTCTATATTCTTTTTTCTTTTTTTCAGGCGGGTTAATCTGCATTTCACTGGCGATCCAGAACCTTAAAGAGAAAGAGGTCTATCAAATATAGTCCCCTGTCTCTTTATATAGTTCTGTCATTCTGCCCTAATCTTGTGGCTAGAGCTCTGACAATTGCCTCAATGGTCCAGATAGATGGTTTAGCTTATGCCAAAACCAATTTTGCCAACATTTAAGGTAACTGCAAGTCCAACCTTTGTTAAATGCATTGAATTTTATTATTTAGAAAAGGGCAATGCAACTTAACGTAACTTTCTTTTTCTAAGTCATTTACATCAATAAATATAGAAACTGTTAAGGTTTTTGTACACATGTATCTTTCTTTCTTTCTTTCCCTTTTCCACCCCACTGTGTTATTTTGTTGTTGTTGTTCACGAGAAACAAAATCAAATCCAAATGTAAGAAAACACAGTCTCACACACACACAGAAACACACACAACACACACACATCACACACACACACGCACACATACACACATACACACACATACACACCAAGATTGCTCAGGAAGAGAGAAAGGAGAAGGGGATAGAAAGGACCTGAGGTGGAAACAGGAAGTGACACAACAGGAGTAATTACAGAAGAGAGAGAGAGAGAGAGAGAGAGAGAAGAGAGAGAGAAGAGAGAGAGAGATAGATAGAGAGAGAGAGAGAGAGAGAGAGTGCAGGAATCTGTTCAAGACAGGCATCAGTACCCCCCTCCCCCATCGCAACCTCAACCTCTCTTCCTCTTTTTTTCCCATCTTTTTTCTTCCTGGGAACTAAACATACAGCCTCACTGGTTACCCTGCAAGGACTCACCATCATGCAGCTCAGGGTACAGAGGTTTGAATTGAAGTGTGATTATTGACCTTACAGCAGAAACTAAACCACAACAAAGAAATACAAGGGGGGGAGGGGATGCCTTAAAAACAAACAACAATAACAACATCAAAATCTGAAACAAACAACAAACAAACAACATTAGTTTCAGTTGTGATGACAGGATTTCATTACTGATTCTTCAATTTTCTATGTTTTAATGTATCTGTTTTCAGGTGGATGATCTGCATTACTGGCAATCTATAACCTTAAAGAGAAAGATGTCTACAAATTAAGTCCCCCTGTTTTCTCTTTCATACTGTTCTTTCTTTCTGGTCCCTATTCCCTTGTCAAGAGCTCTTGACGTTGTCTCAATGCTAAGCTGGTTTGAGACTATAAACCGAGGCCTCCGTGCCGAACCCATGCAAAAACCTTGCGAGGGGCGCATCGTTAAATCCTGTTTTTTCCGCTTTTCGCGGAAGAGTAGGCCATTGTGTCCGGTGGAAACAGATGACAAAATATACAAAACCGCATACACAAAATCGGGGACTGGATGTAAAAAACCCATGAGTACTTATTCCATTATCCTCGATATAAAAGAATAAATAAATAAGGGGGGGGGGGGGGGGGTAAGGGGGGATGGGAGGGGGGTGGGGGGGGGGGAGGGGGGGTGGGGGGGGGGGGGGGGGGGGGGGGGGGGAATGGGGGGGGGGGGGGGTTAAGGGGTAGGTTGGATATAGTTAATTGGTGGGACCCACATTGATAGGTAGCCACATTGCTAGTGTTTGGTAAATACGATAGATTTATTATAGATCATAAGATAAGGGCGATTGAAAATATGGGTTTTTTCTTGAAATCTTATACACGGAGTTGAGATTCTAAGAACTGTGTTGAATAGTGTGCCCCAAGTTTCATAAATTTTCGTTACCCTGTACTACATTTTTTTTTAATTTTTGAAGTTAGTGGTCAGAGTATTTGGCACAAAATGAACAAATTTTCCATTCCAACATTTCAACAAAAATCCCCCTCCTCTAACACCTCACTCTCTTTCTTCTCTCTCCTTCTCTCCTCTACTCTCCTCTCTCTCTCTCTCTCTCTCTCTCTCTCTCTCTCTCTACGTCTCTCTCTCCTCTCCTTCTCTCTCGTCTCTCTCTACTCTCCTCTCCTCCCTCCTCCTCTCTCTCTCTCTCTTTCTGTTACTCCCTTGTCTGTCTGGGTCTCTGTCGATCTTGTCTCTGTCTCTCTTTCTTCTTCCCTTCCTGTCTCTGTTTCGTTTGTCTGTCTCTCTCTCTATCTCTCTCTCGCTCTCCTAAAGTCACTTACAAAAAGTATTCTCCTGATAGTAATGTCACTTTTTTCAAACATTGTCCATCAAAAATAAAATGCAACAACAAACGAAACAAAAAAAAAAAACGAAAAAAAAAAGATCAACCACAACTACACTTAGGTGTGTGGTAATTGTTTCACAGTTATATTCTTCCTGGTTTCCTCTCCAGCTTTTCCCACTTCCTCCTTCCACTCTCACCATCATCTACCCAACCACCCCCATCCAGCGTTTCCTCAGCACACGATTGCTCCATCACGTGATCAGCAGATTACAACTTGCTTTCGTAGCAACCAAAAGGAAACAAAAATGCAATAGCTGCATCGATTTATCGCCCCTGGTGTGAGTTAATATCCTCCACTTATCTCCCTTGCACAGCCTCCGTGGAAAATGCTGTGTGTGAAATCGGCCAACCGTCCGTAAACCCCTGAGTTTAAACGGAAATTTAGTGCTGATATGTAGTTTTTAAGAGGTTCTGTTTTGATGCTATTATTGCTTGTTTACTCTCTCTCTCTCTGTGTCTCTGTCTCTTTCTCCGTCTCTGTCTGTCTGTTGTCATACATACATCACACATTATAATATATATAAATATATATATATATATAATATATATATACATATATATATATATATAAATATAATATATGTGTGTGTGTGTGTGAGTGTGTGTTTGTAGTGTGTGTGTGAGTGTGTGAGTGTGTGAGTGTGTTTGGTGTGTGTGTGTGTGACACAGCTGCTGATAACATGAGTTGTTTGCTGAGAATCATATTAAATTTTCTGAACATCGTTCTGTTTCGCTTTATACTTGTTTTGAATAGTGCATACCATCTTACTGATAACCTTGATTCCCATTCAAGTGAAATCAACTGTATAGAAATGTTGTTAGATAATATTTCAATGGATGAATGAATAAAGAGGGAGGGAGGGAGAGAGGAGAGAGAGAGAGAGAGAGAGATAGAGAGAGATAGAGAGAGAGAGTTTAACCTTTACAGATACAAAGGCAGGAAAGAGAGAAAGGCAGACAGACAGACAGAGATGGAGAGACAAAGAACATCCAGAAACCAAGAAAACATAAGTTTTCTTATAAAAACGTAAATGTTTGTGTTGTAGATTAACTTTGCCCTTTTTCCAAAGCTCACAGAAAAAGCAACTGACGAATGCAAGGATACTGTATATAGCAAAAGCCACTCTTTACTACTGGCAACAAAAATGCAATGGCAGCCAAAATACAGGATATCCCAAGAATATAATACTTAGATATACATATATATATATATATATATATTATATATATTATATATATATATATATATATATATATATATATATATATATAGTATATATATATAATATATAAGATAAGAAGAGAGAGAGGAGAGAGAGAGAGAGAGAGAGATATGTTATGAACATGTATCACACATACTAAACATACACCTATAATATGCTTCTCAGAATTTAGAGGTCTGCAGGGCCTTGTTTTCCGCTTGTGATTAGTCATTGACAACTGAGGATAACCTCTGAACATGAGGTCTTCCTCGTAAGTAATGATACTATCTCCGCTGACATGTAAGGTCCAGTCAGCAGTGACTGCCCCTGCAAGAGGAAAAAGTGATAAAGTAATTTGTAGTGAGTTGTAATTTACTAGGGCTGTGTAACTTCTTGTTGTTGGAAAAATATGATGGGGTTGTGTTGGAAAAATTATGATGGTTTGTTTGGAAAAATATAATGGGTTTCTGGAAACAAATATGATGAGTTTTGTTGGAAAAATAATCATGTGTTTGTTGGAAAAATATGATGATCTCACTGCTCGTTGTGGTGATGAGGTGTCCTGTTGAGAACAGCCTAAAATTCTCACAGAGAAAACACATGCAGGACCTTATATTGCAAATGCATAATTCAATACCAACGCAAAGAAACACATTGATCATGCATCATATTGTTGATTCTGGTCTTCCTTTCTTCCAATGAGTCAGAACTCAGTAATATGAAAAACCGCAAACAAACAAACACAAAACATCACTTCAGCTTTGTCCTTATTTCACACGATGAGTCAGCTCCCTTGTTTCCCTTCATTCCTTATATCTCTTTCCCACGTTTCGACCCTCCCACCCCTCCCCAATCCCTCTCATCCCTACTATTCACCTACCCACCTCCCTCATCCAGGTTTTCACAAGGTGGCTCTCAATCCCATGACCAGCAGATCACAACTTGCTTCACAGGCGACCAAGAAAACAAAAACTGCAAAGCACAATCGATTTATCGCCCCTGCTGTGAGTTAAATAGCCTCACTTATCTCCCTTCACAGCCTCATGGGGTGGAAAGGGAGTGTGTGGAAAGGTGGCCATCACACATAAACCCCTGAGTTTAACGGCAATTTAGTGCTGATCAAGTTTTTTATGTAGAGTTTCGGTTCTGTTGTCTGTGTGCTACTTTGCGGCTTTGGTGTTTGCCTTCCGTTTCATGGTGTGGACGATCTTTGTCTGTCCCTCTGTCTGTCTGTCTTTTGTGTTTTGTCCTGTGTCTGTCTGTCTGTAGCACGTGTCTCGTTCTTTCCTTTCGCTGTTGTGCTCTGTTCCATCTCTCTCTGCTGTGTCTGTGTACATGATTCCTCTCTCCGTGTCTCTCTCTGTCTTTCTGTCTCTGTCCTTTCTGTCTGTCTGTCTTTCCTTTCTGTCCGGTCTCTGTCTGTCTCTCTCTCTGTGTCTTGCCCTGTGTGTGTGTTTATGAAATAATAAATAGACAGACTGACTGACAGATAGATATATAGATAGAGAGAGAGTGAACAAGAAGAGAGACAGAGAGAGAGAACAGAGAGACACACACACACACAGACAAGAGAGAGACACAAGAGGACAGAGAAGAGAGACCCAGACAAGAACAGAGACACTGGAGGTCTGGCATCCCTTGTTGTCCTGCTTTGATTTTCAATTTGAACTGACAGAAGAGAGCCCCCGATATGAGGTCTTGTGGTGTGCCATATATCTATCCCCCCCCTTTGACATGTAAGGCCATCAGCGGTGACTGCCCTTTTCTTTCAAGGCAAGAATGGTGGATGTCATTTCATATGTTAGGCGCTTTTGGCTTTAATGATTGTGTCCTTGCAATTGTGGTGTGTTTGTGTTGTTATTGTTCTGTCTGAAACAAGTGGTATAAAATAATTATGCCTAACCTTAAGTCAATAGTTTTAATTCTGTCTTTTTTTCTTGCTCCTCAGCCCAAGGTACACCAATGGGATATTTGGTGTCAGCAACCGCTTAACTATACGTTAACATAAACCTGCATTACAGACTTCAGTGATGGTGACTAAATATACATTAGGTGACACGCAATTTATAAAACAATGTCATCTGTTCCTACCAGCACGGTATGGTCTATACCCATCTGAAGGAGGAAATATTTTTATCTACGTTTTGTGAATATGTTTCTGCGTGTGTTCGTACATCGGAATCTTGGCCTGTGTTCTCATCTGAAGGATATTCAGAGGAGTGGAGTCAGTCTGATTCTAAATCCAGGGGAAAATCTAGGTCAAATGGATTGACTCGTGTCACGGCTTGACCCTGGGTCATCCGATCACGGAGTTCCAACGATCTTACCACTAGGCTATCCCGCTCACGCTGAAATTTTTACCATTGTGTGCCGGTGGGAACAGATGACAGAATTACAAAGCCGCATACACACGGGGACAGGTTAAATAAGCACATACGTGCTATTCCATATCCGTCGATATAAAACCAATAAAATAAAATACAAAATAAAATAAGGTATGAAAACCCCGAACTTTTCTCGCATTAACTGGGTCCTTCAGTGGTGGTCCTTGGTACAAATCTCTTGGATCAAAACAAGTAAACCCGAGGACCCGGTGTACAACACACACATCGCAATAAAAACAACCGTCGCAACAAGAGACTTCTCCATCAAACGTCTGTAAAATAAAAAGAACTCTTCAGATAAGGAGACGAAAACGCATGCTGGGTCAAGAATTTTTTATCCAAAGAAACTATTTGCATTCCCCTTTTGCAACACCCTCTCATAAAGAGAGAGCCCTGCGAATTTTCCAGATTCGAAATTTGCTGTGGGTGAGAGGAAGTCAGAGACATCCCCTCTGCAAAAAGGTAACCATGTAAAACCCATACCACCTGCCACATGGGGGTGTAAACCCAATCCAAAAAATCCGACCTGGAGAGGGAATGGGCTCGCCTGGTTTGAATTATGCCCAAGACACACCCAGGACAAAGACAGCCATAATCCCATACCGGATCGTCGTCGCCCGGGTTACAAGGACCGCGCCTTCTGTTCTCATCAGGACAGAGTTCGAAAGTATGCTACTGATGTAAAACACAGCAAAATTCCGTGCCAGAAACAACACTAGCATTGCACATGGAAGTAAACGGACCACTAAGAGCTGCAGCAAATGGAAAGAACTGACATCAAGAGATGTCCAGATATCAATGGCACATCCTTGGGCTCTGCGAAGTAAGGTGGAAAAACGTGGGAGAAACAACACCCAGGAAGACCACCCAATTATACTACAGTGGAAAACAGGATAAACATGAACACGGCGAGCGTGGGGTTTCTCGTTCACAAAGACACCTTGAACACCGTCATGAGCTGTCAGCGCCTGTGTCCAGCAACTTATTAGCATCGCTGAGAGCAACCCCCTTTAACAAATAACTGTAGTACAGGCATACGCCCCTACTTCAGACTACACAGATAAGCATAGAAGAATTTTAATAACCCCCCCCAGTACACGAGGTTCTGATCAAACTCCCAAGAAAGACAACCTTGTTTGCAAGTGACTGGAACGTCCAAGGTTGGAAAGATGCAATGGATAGAATGGGAGGCGCGTTTGTGGGCCACATTGCAATAACCAATCAAATGAAAGAGGCTTGAGAATCCTGGAGTTTGCCAGTTAAACAAACCCACCTCCAGCTAGTGAATACACGTGGCCCACACAAAGAAAATTCCAGAAAAATGGACATGGGCATAGCCAAACTCGGAGACACCACACCAAATTAAGAACTATAATCATGGTGAAAAGTGTTTCAGGTCTAGAGTTAACATCGCACAGGACACGGAGTTTTCCAGGAGCAAAACCTAGGGATGATATGATCTTGTGATGATGACTTTGTCCACTACACGTCTAAAGAAAATCCACCCCCCCAAGCGGAACAACATCAGGATCAAATTTGACCTCAGAAGCTGAAGGACCCAGAGGTAGTAAGAAAGGTATCAAAGCTAGGATAGGTGGAAAGTTTGCAGCACTCACGTGATAGACTCAGACATAGATACACTGACGAATAGTTTCAATACAGATACCGTGACTGAAACAGCAGCGAGCTTCTTGGCAAACACCGACCAGTCAAAAAACCATGGGTCTCATACTAACAACCTACAACTATGCGACACAAGCGTAGAGAGTTGAAGAAAAAAGAAAAATGAAACAAAGAGAAGAGCAGAACAATATATGGCAGTCAACAAAAAATCAGGAAGTCCATACGGGGTAAAGAGAAATGGATCGGTGAACAGTGCCAAGACATTGAAGAGAACATCAAGAAAAACAAAGAGCAAGAAAGCATATCAGCTGGTAAAAGACCGGACTAGCCACAAAACAGGGGAAAAGTATTTAACCATCCAAGACAAAAATGGGGTGTCTCACTGACGACAAGGATATTTCTGAACAGATGGACAGAATAACTGCTCCGACCTGTAAAACTATAGAACCGCAGGAGATCCAGAATCCTTATGTACCCGCAGCAAAGACACAGACAGATCCACCCTATCCTCCGAGAAGTAGTTGGAAACAGCAGTCAGATGCTGAAAAAGGGAAGTCAGCAGGGGCTGACAAACATTCCAGCTGAGTTGGTTCAAGCTGGAGGGAAGCCATGATCAGCGCCCTACTAAGAATCTGCAACAAGATCTGCAGACAGGAAAATGGCCGAACACCATGGATCACAGTCACTCATCATCACCCTCCAAGGAAAGGAAATCTACAACAATGCTAATTACCGCACGATCAGCCCTCATATGCACCCAAGCAAGGTCATGCTGCAGATAATATTGAATAGACTGAAGCCACAAGCAGAGACCATCATTGCTGAGGAACAAGCAGGTTTCAGTGCAGGCGCAGCACAACAGAACAGATATTCAACCTCAGAATACTATGTGAGCGTACCTTCAAACCATCAACAAGACCTTTACCATGGTATTTATCGATTTTTAAGAAGGCATTTGAAGGGTGTGGTATGCACTTTGTGGGGCAATCATGAATTTGTACAGCATCAATGCAAACCTGATCAGAGTCATCAAATTCAGCTGTACAGCGAGGCCACCAGTGCAGTGTAACTACAACAACCAACATTGGAGAATGGTTTCGAACAACAGTTGGAGTAAGGCAGGGTTCTCTGCTCTCACCCACTCTTTTCAACATCTTCCTTGAGAGAATCATGGCTGATACACTGGAACATCATGAAGGATCAGTCAGCATTGGTGGCAGAACGATCACAAACCTCCGCTTCGCAGATGACATTGATGGAATAGCAGGGAGCTTGCCAGCCTAACAGAACACCTGAATAAGGCCTCCAAAGCATACGGCATGGAAATTAGTGCAGGGAAGACCAAACTGATGACTAATAACACCAACAGCATTAGCACTGATATCAGGGTTAATAACCAGAAGCTGGAAACAGTTCCAAAGTTCAAATACCGGAGCCATTGATATCAGACCCAGGGATCCAACCAGAAGTAGTATGTAGGACTGCACAGAACAACAAACAGCACTGTCCAAAAACTAAACACCATCTGGAGGAGATAAAAATACTCATTTATCTCCAAGATCAGACTAGATGCGCCCCCCCTCATGTCAATCTCGATATTTCTCTGTATGCACTTGAATCATGACCCTGACTTGTGCAGATTTTGAGAGAAGAGTACAGGCGTGGAATGAGATGCTTGCGGAGACTCCTTGGCATCTCCTACAAAGAACCACATAGCAAAAAAGCGTGCCTAACAGAATCCGCAACCATTGGACCCTATGAGCAACCTTCTAACCGATCGTGAAAAAGCGTAAACTAAATGGTATGGGCATGTCACAAGATCCACAGGACTTGCAAAGACAGTTTTACAAGGCACTGTCCAAGAGGAAGAAGAAGAAGCAGACAAGGGAAGAGCTGGGAGGATAACACAGCGAATGGGACAGGCCAACTCAACTCAACAAAACCCTAAGAAAGGCAGAACAGAGAGAGACTGGAGGAACTGGTTTGTTGATTTTTGTGAGGGTGCCCCACGGTCGTCAGACTACTGGACAGATAGATAGATAGATAAGAAATGAAGATAATAATAAGAATAGACCTGGGGCAGTTTCTGAGTCTCTTAGTGTTGCTGTCTAAATATTCTATATACTGGTGTGATCTGTTTATTCTCTTCGTCTGACCACATCTCTCCTCTCTCATCTGTGTCTCTCTTCTGTCTGTCTGACTCTGTCTCTCTCTCAGTCTCCTTTACTCAATCGGTTGCATGAAAACCTAGCAGAATGAGAGAGAGACACAGAGAAGACAGACACAGACCACAGACAAACAGAACACGCAATTTCATGGCATATATTTTTTTCAGTGTATACACGAATTTGAAGCGTTTGTAACATCAACAAGAATCCAAAATATCAAAATCAAATAAGAGAAAAATCATAATGATAAACAAAACAAATGTTGTCATAACTTGGCGTGTTGGGAGCAGATAAGGTATTATAGTTTGACATTATGACCACAGAGATCAAAGATACAACGATCGAGTGAGGTAATGCTTTCCTTTGTAGCGTTGTGTGTATGTTTTCCATCCATTTCTAGCACAAGTAAACACATCAAAATGTATAAGTATGATTATATGTTTGCGGCAGTTTTATCTTAATGTTCCACAGAAACGCTAAACGCGTGCTCTTGCGTCTGTTTGTTTACTTGCTTGTTTGTTTGTATGTATGTTTGTTTGTTTATGTGTTTGTTGTTTTTATGTTTCCGCTAGAGATCCAAGTTTCCTCAATGGTGAGCTTTTTGCAAATGTAACGGTTTATCCACACTTAAGATAGCCGCATTCCGACTTCGGAGAAAATGTCTAAACACAACAGTAGTGAGCATGCACTTTTCTTTTTAACTTTAATATTCACTTGTAACGGCACACAATGAATTACTGTCTAAGAGGAAGAACAATATCTAACTGTTTGCAAAATGTGCTGCGTGTGTTTGTACACGGGACTTCGATTTATAGTCTTGTGTGAAGGACTATCGGGCAAGTGGACAATGTGGTACTGATGAGAACTCCTGAGGAAAAATCTCCTACACCACCTACTAAGCCCCCTACTGACGATAGTAGTAGCTCAGTCGCAAAACTAAATTGAGCCAGGCGCTCACGCAGTTTGGCGACTTCCACAACGTCCATCGAAAAACCTTCTCCCATGAACGTCTACCCCCGAATGCTTAGACATAAGTTCGTTCACCACAGGCACAAACGTGTATGTGGAAACCGACACTTGAGATCACCATGAGACCAGAGCAACCGGGCCCACCAAATCAGAGACAAGTTTTCTGTTACTGCATGATGATCAATGACGAAGAAGATGGTGACATGATGCTTCTATGGGATTCAATGTGCTTTGAGACTTCTTGACAGAGCTGAACTTTACGCTTCCTATCATTTATAATATCCCAAGCATCAACAAGGCCCGGGAGATACAGACGGAGGAGGAGGAAAAGGAGGGAGGAGGAGGAGGGTGAGGAGGAGGGAGAGGGTGGAGTAGGAGGAGGAGGAGGGGTGAGGAGCAGGAGGTGGAGGATGGAGGAGAAGAAGAAGAAGAAGAAGAAAAAAAAAGAAGAAAAGAAGAAGAAAAAAAAAAGAAAGAAGAAGAAGAAGAAGAAGAAGAAGAAGAAGAATGCAAAGAAGAGAAGAAGAAAAGAATGCAAAGAAGAAGAAGAAGTAGAAGAATTGCGAAGAATTGCGGAAGAATTGCGAGAAGAAGAAGAAGAAGAAGAAGAAGAAGACGAAGAAAAAAAGAAGAAGAATTGCGAAGAAGAATTGGCGAAGAAGAATTGCAAAAGAAGAGAATAATTGCGAAGAATTGCAGAAGAATTTGCGAAGAGAAGAAGAAGAAGAAGGAAGAAGAAGAAGAAGACGAAGAAGAAAAGAGAAGAAGAAGAAGAAGACAAAGAGAAGGAGGAGGAGGAGGAGGAGGAGGAGGGGGGGGGGGAGGAGAGGAGGAGGAGGCGGAGAAGAAAAGAAGCAAGAAGAATAAGAAGGAAGAAGAAGAAGAAGAATGAAAGCAAGAAAGAAAGAAAGAAAGAACGAAGAAAGAAAGAGAAGACAGAAAGAAAGAAAGGAAGGAAGGAAGCAGAACAACAACAAAAGCAAGACAAAAAACAAAAAAACAGGAAGAAGTATCAACAAGAAAAAACAACATAACCAAACTCCCTGACTTGCTACTCTGGAGAAACCAGAGCATACTTTAATGTCGAGACCTCTGATCTCCTGCTATAAATCCAGTCCAGCTATCTATCCGTCTCTTAACACCCACATCGTAGGGCATTCCAATGACCATAATACTAACAGAGTATCACTTATTGCAGATACACGTTTTATTTTATGTCATGCATTTGATGCTGGTACCAGTCCCATACCTCTAAAGGAGGTCTTGGCTTCTGCTTTAGAACATGCTTTTAACACACGATTATGGTATCTAGATTTGATGTAATATGTTATAATTTTGTTGTTTTTAAATATACATTTTTAAAATGTGTAATACAGCTTGGTATGCAGGGTTCTTGTTAGTTCGTTTGCTGTTATCTATTTGCAATCAAATACCATGGTTGTTTTGTTCTTGTCTAATAGCCTTGGATGTAGTATGCTAGGGATGTTTATGGAAAGTGTGAACATTTTCCATGAAGAAATCTGAATCAAAACGTGATTTTGTGAGAATCTGTTAAGGCATATGGTCTTTGATTCTCCTCATCGCTTATATTCCAAAAAGCAAGAAAAAAATACCAACGACAGATTTTTTGGACAAGCCCCCCATGCATTGAATTTTATCTTTTTTAATTTACTGCAAAAAACGAACGCTGCTTACACATTAGTTTTGTTTCACGAATGATACTACAAGGCGTTATCACTTTCCAAACAACAACTGCTCAAGAAACCCGATATAAATTCCTACGTATACTTATCGTGTTGTCTTCATGTTAATGTAGGATACACTAATAGTATTGCTTTCTGTGAAAACGTTTGATGAATATTGCTTGAAGAAATATCCCCAAAACTCGAACCCGTTTTCCCATTATTGATTTAGATTGCCATGAATATGTAAAGACTCCACTCTCCCCAAAGGTCTTTTGGGAAGAGACTATAACCGAGGAGGTCCCGTTGTGAACGCACGCAGAACATCTTTGCGCCACACGTAAATCCTATTCCGACTTTTCGTAAGAGTAAAAGGCCATTGTGTGCCGGTGGGAAAAGATGACAAAATCGACAAAACGCATACGTACGGGGACTGTATGGAAACAAGCGCACAATTGCTTATTCCATTATCCTCGATATAAAAGAATAAAAAAAATAAAATATATAAGACTTATATGTATCTCAAAATGGATTTTGAAATAAACATTGCCTTGCCTTCCCTTCTTTAAGCAATATTCAAACACAGTTTTAGATATTATATCTAACCAGTTGTTTTAGATTAGAACAAACTGCAGTTCCAAACTAAATACTGTGACTTCATTAGTGTCACAAATAAGCGAAACTCTGGTATTGGTATTTTTACGTGGTGACAAGGAACTCAGTTGGGGCCATAATTATATTTGTGTACCTGTATGCAACTGTTTTTTCGCTTCTAAAAATTATTTAGGTCATGTACACATCATTTCAAAAGAGAACTGTCGATGTCTCAGTTCCGCCACCGCGCCGCGCAGCACGCGCCACACACACACACACACACACACACTCAAGCACACAAACGCACCCACAGTACACACTACACACAAGACACCACGCACGCACAGCGCGCAACACACGCACTCGCACACACACACACAACACACACACACACACACACACACACAACACACACACACACACACACACGGCCACGGGATATAGCCCGGTGGTTAGAGTCATCTATTCGTGGATCTGCTAACCGGGTTCGATTCTCGATCAAGGGGAGGGTAGGATTTTTTCGCTGGAGCTTACATTAGAACCGACTCCCCCCTCTCCCCAGATGTCTGCGGTGAGACTATAAACCGACGTCCCATGTCAAACGCCACGCAGACCATCTTTGCGCACCGTTAAAATCCGTTCGCTTTTCGGAAGAGTAGGCCATTGTGTGCCGTTGGGAATGGATAACAACATGAACAAAACTGCATACACACGGGGACTAGATGAAAAAAGAAACACATGAGTGCTTATTCCATATCCTCGAAAAAAAAGAAAATAAAGGAAATAATTTAGAAAAAAATAATTTAAATAAAATAACACAACACACACAACACACAAACACACACACACACACCCACACATCACCCACACACACACACAACACACACACACACACACAAACCACACACACACAACACACACACAACACACACACATTTGCATTTGAGAAGGATTTGCAAAGTACGTGTAAGATAGGCTATTTTTTCTCCTAAAACCAAACACGAAAAGGGTGGTGTCGAAACAAGAAAGGTGTGCAGCTTCTGTTGTTGCTATTGCATTGTATTGTTTTGTTTTGTTTTGTTTTGTTTCGCTTCGTTTTTTTGTTTTTGATTTTTGGCTTCTTTATTTATTTTGAGGGGTAGGGGTGTGGGGGGTGTCGTTGTAATGTTTTGCTGCTATCCGAAGTTGCTAATGCACGCCTTGCTCGAAATATTTGGCATCGGTCCAGTATAAAATGTAATTTTTTTTATAGAAAAGGATTCAACATTGTTTTTATAATCAGTTCTATGATTGGCTTAGTATTTTAATACGCTTCATGTAATGATGGAGTTTAATATTCTTTATTTTGCTGGGATGTTTAATAGGATTAAAAAAATAATCAAAGTTTGTTGACATTATTTTAAAGAAAGCTTTATTTTAATTATAAGCAATCAATCCGGTTGTGTACTTAGCTTATTTGGTGCCTTTTGCTCAGTCTCTGTTTTGTTAACCTGTTTGTTTTCTCTGCTTTTTGTCCTGTCTGTCTGTTTCGATTGGTCCTCTGTTTGTGTCCCCTTTTGTTTTTTTCCCTGTGTGTGTGTGTGTGGTGTGTGTGTGTTGAGTGTGGGTGTGTGTGTGTGTGTGTGTGTGTGTGTTGTGTTGTGTTGTGTAGTGTTGTTGTTGCTGTGTTTATGTTGTTGTTACTGCTGCTTTCGGTTTTACGTCTGTTCACTCAAAATGAATTCCCTCCTCCAAGTGAGAAATAATATTTCCTTTTTTTAAAAAAAAAACAACACTCCGCTATGCTGGATTAAAAAAACCAACAACAGATCCTAAGTGTTTAAAGATTTTTTAACAGATTTAATCTTGTTGTGTGCAGTGCAGAAACTTTGGATTTACTGCTTGCTCCATCAATGAGGTGTGTGTGTGTATGCGTGTGTGTGTGTGTGTGTGTTGTGTTCGTGCGTCTGCGAGCGTGATGATTTTTGTTGTATGTATGTGTGGTGTGTGAGTGTGTGTGTTTGTGGTGTGTGCCGCGCCGTCTGTGTCTGTGTCTGTTGCACGAGACAGTAACCGAAATCACAGAGCTTTTGATTCCCTCGCCCAACTGAGCAATGGATATTTCTTAAAAAAAGAAAACCCACTAGTTGGCTTTTGATATAACGAAAAACACTAAACAAGATCCCATGGTTTAGAGTTTTAATCTTGTGTGTGCACGCGCAACATATTTTGGGTTACAGTTTGCTCATCAGTTGAGAGGTGTTGCAATCCTAGTTTTGAATTGTTTCTCTGTGTTCCTGTCTGTGTATTGCTTTCAGCGAGCTGTTCACAAGACACCGTTGGGTGACTCCGCTGAGGCACTAAGGTCCAGCCAATCCACCCAAGGATCAGTTACTTTGACACAAAAGTCAGTTTCTATGAAACCCGAACCTTTAGGGGAATATTTTTATTGGGTCTTTTTTTCTGTCTCTACTCAAGGATGCAAGTATGAAACAATTTTTAGAAATTTGATATTAACCAGAAATATAGAATCGAGATTTTAAAAAAACAACCATTACAACAGCCAACAATAACAAATAACAAATAATAGCAAACAATTTGAAGTCTACACTTCATGTTGTTTGTTCAAACATTTTTTCTATCTAATATATTTATTATCTGTCCTGTCTGTCCTGCATGTCTGTGGGGGGGCCAGTTTTCTGTCTGACTGGTCTGTCTTCCCTCTCTCTCTGTGATTTTTCTCTGTCCTGACTTTGTCTGCGTTTTGTCTCCCTCTCGTATCTTTATTGTCTTTCAGTCTGTCTATATCTCTTTGTATTTCTTTGGTTTTGCTTGTCGGGTTTTCACTATCAGTATGTCTGCCTGTCCTGTCAGTCCTCTCCTTCTCTTTCTGTTTGTCTGTCCTTTTGTCTCTCAAATTTCAAAAGGCTTTGCAACAAGATTGCTCAGACGAGAGAACGGAGAAAAGAGGTGGAAAGGACCTGAGGGTGGAAACAGGAAGTGACAACAACATGGGAGTAATTACAGGAGAGAGAGAGAGAAGAAAGAAGAGAGAGAGAGAGTGAGAGAGAGAGAGAGAGAAAGAGAGAGAGAAAGAGCGCAGAGAGAGAGAGAGAGAGAGAGAGAGAGAGAGACAGAGAGAGAGAGAGAGAGAGAGAGAGGCAGAGGAGAGAGTGCAGGAATCTGTTCAAGACAGTCGCAGTATCCTCCCTTTCCTTCCACACCACCCCCACAACACAACTCTCACCCCTCTCTTCCCCCTTTTTTTTTTCTTTTTCTTCCCGGGGACTAAACAACACAAGCCTTCACTGGTTACCTGCAGGGATTCCACCAGAAAGTCAGGGGACAAACGCTGAAACTGAAGTGTCCGATTTATTTACCTATCACAGAAACAAAACTCACAACAAAGGAAACAGAAGGGGGGGGTTACCCCTTAACAAAAAAACCACAATAACAACAACAAATCTGAAAACAAACAAACAAATACTTTAGTTTCCAGTTGTATTGACTGCTTTTTTAAATATGATTCTGCATTTTCTATATTCTTTTTTCTTTTTTTCAGGCGGGTTAATCTGCATTTCACTGGCGATCCAGAACCTTAAAGAGAAAGAGGTCTATCAAATATAGTCCCCTGTCTCTTTATATAGTTCTGTCATTCTGCCCTAATCTTGTGGCTAGAGCTCTGACAATTGCCTCAATGGTCCAGATAGATGGTTTAGCTTATGCCAAAACCAATTTTGCCAACATTTAAGGTAACTGCAAGTCCAACCTTTGTTAAATGCATTGAATTTTATTATTTAGAAAAGGGCAATGCAACTTAACGTAACTTTCTTTTTCTAAGTCATTTACATCAATAAATATAGAAACTGTTAAGGTTTTTGTACACATGTATCTTTCTTTCTTTCTTTCCCTTTTCCACCCCACTGTGTTATTTTGTTGTTGTTGTTCACGAGAAACAAAATCAAATCCAAATGTAAGAAAACACAGTCTCACACACACACAGAAACACACACAACACACACACATCACACACACACACGCACACATACACACATACACACACATACACACCAAGATTGCTCAGGAAGAGAGAAAGGAGAAGGGGATAGAAAGGACCTGAGGTGGAAACAGGAAGTGACACAACAGGAGTAATTACAGAAGAGAGAGAGAGAGAGAGAGAGAGAGAAGAGAGAGAGAAGAGAGAGAGAGATAGATAGAGAGAGAGAGAGAGAGAGAGAGTGCAGGAATCTGTTCAAGACAGGCATCAGTACCCCCCTCCCCCATCGCAACCTCAACCTCTCTTCCTCTTTTTTTCCCATCTTTTTTCTTCCTGGGAACTAAACATACAGCCTCACTGGTTACCCTGCAAGGACTCACCATCATGCAGCTCAGGGTACAGAGGTTTGAATTGAAGTGTGATTATTGACCTTACAGCAGAAACTAAACCACAACAAAGAAATACAAGGGGGGGAGGGGATGCCTTAAAAACAAACAACAATAACAACATCAAAATCTGAAACAAACAACAAACAAACAACATTAGTTTCAGTTGTGATGACAGGATTTCATTACTGATTCTTCAATTTTCTATGTTTTAATGTATCTGTTTTCAGGTGGATGATCTGCATTACTGGCAATCTATAACCTTAAAGAGAAAGATGTCTACAAATTAAGTCCCCCTGTTTTCTCTTTCATACTGTTCTTTCTTTCTGGTCCCTATTCCCTTGTCAAGAGCTCTTGACGTTGTCTCAATGCTAAGCTGGTTTGAGACTATAAACCGAGGCCTCCGTGCCGAACCCATGCAAAAACCTTGCGAGGGGCGCATCGTTAAATCCTGTTTTTTCCGCTTTTCGCGGAAGAGTAGGCCATTGTGTCCGGTGGAAACAGATGACAAAATATACAAAACCGCATACACAAAATCGGGGACTGGATGTAAAAAACCCATGAGTACTTATTCCATTATCCTCGATATAAAAGAATAAATAAATAAGGGGGGGGGGGGGGGGGTAAGGGGGGATGGGAGGGGGGTGGGGGGGGGGGAGGGGGGGTGGGGGGGGGGGGGGGGGGGGGGGGGGGGAATGGGGGGGGGGGGGGGTTAAGGGGTAGGTTGGATATAGTTAATTGGTGGGACCCACATTGATAGGTAGCCACATTGCTAGTGTTTGGTAAATACGATAGATTTATTATAGATCATAAGATAAGGGCGATTGAAAATATGGGTTTTTTCTTGAAATCTTATACACGGAGTTGAGATTCTAAGAACTGTGTTGAATAGTGTGCCCCAAGTTTCATAAATTTTCGTTACCCTGTACTACATTTTTTTTTAATTTTTGAAGTTAGTGGTCAGAGTATTTGGCACAAAATGAACAAATTTTCCATTCCAACATTTCAACAAAAATCCCCCTCCTCTAACACCTCACTCTCTTTCTTCTCTCTCCTTCTCTCCTCTACTCTCCTCTCTCTCTCTCTCTCTCTCTCTCTCTCTCTCTCTCTACGTCTCTCTCTCCTCTCCTTCTCTCTCGTCTCTCTCTACTCTCCTCTCCTCCCTCCTCCTCTCTCTCTCTCTCTTTCTGTTACTCCCTTGTCTGTCTGGGTCTCTGTCGATCTTGTCTCTGTCTCTCTTTCTTCTTCCCTTCCTGTCTCTGTTTCGTTTGTCTGTCTCTCTCTCTATCTCTCTCTCGCTCTCCTAAAGTCACTTACAAAAAGTATTCTCCTGATAGTAATGTCACTTTTTTCAAACATTGTCCATCAAAAATAAAATGCAACAACAAACGAAACAAAAAAAAAAAACGAAAAAAAAAAGATCAACCACAACTACACTTAGGTGTGTGGTAATTGTTTCACAGTTATATTCTTCCTGGTTTCCTCTCCAGCTTTTCCCACTTCCTCCTTCCACTCTCACCATCATCTACCCAACCACCCCCATCCAGCGTTTCCTCAGCACACGATTGCTCCATCACGTGATCAGCAGATTACAACTTGCTTTCGTAGCAACCAAAAGGAAACAAAAATGCAATAGCTGCATCGATTTATCGCCCCTGGTGTGAGTTAATATCCTCCACTTATCTCCCTTGCACAGCCTCCGTGGAAAATGCTGTGTGTGAAATCGGCCAACCGTCCGTAAACCCCTGAGTTTAAACGGAAATTTAGTGCTGATATGTAGTTTTTAAGAGGTTCTGTTTTGATGCTATTATTGCTTGTTTACTCTCTCTCTCTCTGTGTCTCTGTCTCTTTCTCCGTCTCTGTCTGTCTGTTGTCATACATACATCACACATTATAATATATATAAATATATATATATATATAATATATATATACATATATATATATATATAAATATAATATATGTGTGTGTGTGTGTGAGTGTGTGTTTGTAGTGTGTGTGTGAGTGTGTGAGTGTGTGAGTGTGTTTGGTGTGTGTGTGTGTGACACAGCTGCTGATAACATGAGTTGTTTGCTGAGAATCATATTAAATTTTCTGAACATCGTTCTGTTTCGCTTTATACTTGTTTTGAATAGTGCATACCATCTTACTGATAACCTTGATTCCCATTCAAGTGAAATCAACTGTATAGAAATGTTGTTAGATAATATTTCAATGGATGAATGAATAAAGAGGGAGGGAGGGAGAGAGGAGAGAGAGAGAGAGAGAGAGATAGAGAGAGATAGAGAGAGAGAGTTTAACCTTTACAGATACAAAGGCAGGAAAGAGAGAAAGGCAGACAGACAGACAGAGATGGAGAGACAAAGAACATCCAGAAACCAAGAAAACATAAGTTTTCTTATAAAAACGTAAATGTTTGTGTTGTAGATTAACTTTGCCCTTTTTCCAAAGCTCACAGAAAAAGCAACTGACGAATGCAAGGATACTGTATATAGCAAAAGCCACTCTTTACTACTGGCAACAAAAATGCAATGGCAGCCAAAATACAGGATATCCCAAGAATATAATACTTAGATATACATATATATATATATATATATATTATATATATTATATATATATATATATATATATATATATATATATATATATAGTATATATATATAATATATAAGATAAGAAGAGAGAGAGGAGAGAGAGAGAGAGAGAGAGATATGTTATGAACATGTATCACACATACTAAACATACACCTATAATATGCTTCTCAGAATTTAGAGGTCTGCAGGGCCTTGTTTTCCGCTTGTGATTAGTCATTGACAACTGAGGATAACCTCTGAACATGAGGTCTTCCTCGTAAGTAATGATACTATCTCCGCTGACATGTAAGGTCCAGTCAGCAGTGACTGCCCCTGCAAGAGGAAAAAGTGATAAAGTAATTTGTAGTGAGTTGTAATTTACTAGGGCTGTGTAACTTCTTGTTGTTGGAAAAATATGATGGGGTTGTGTTGGAAAAATTATGATGGTTTGTTTGGAAAAATATAATGGGTTTCTGGAAACAAATATGATGAGTTTTGTTGGAAAAATAATCATGTGTTTGTTGGAAAAATATGATGATCTCACTGCTCGTTGTGGTGATGAGGTGTCCTGTTGAGAACAGCCTAAAATTCTCACAGAGAAAACACATGCAGGACCTTATATTGCAAATGCATAATTCAATACCAACGCAAAGAAACACATTGATCATGCATCATATTGTTGATTCTGGTCTTCCTTTCTTCCAATGAGTCAGAACTCAGTAATATGAAAAACCGCAAACAAACAAACACAAAACATCACTTCAGCTTTGTCCTTATTTCACACGATGAGTCAGCTCCCTTGTTTCCCTTCATTCCTTATATCTCTTTCCCACGTTTCGACCCTCCCACCCCTCCCCAATCCCTCTCATCCCTACTATTCACCTACCCACCTCCCTCATCCAGGTTTTCACAAGGTGGCTCTCAATCCCATGACCAGCAGATCACAACTTGCTTCACAGGCGACCAAGAAAACAAAAACTGCAAAGCACAATCGATTTATCGCCCCTGCTGTGAGTTAAATAGCCTCACTTATCTCCCTTCACAGCCTCATGGGGTGGAAAGGGAGTGTGTGGAAAGGTGGCCATCACACATAAACCCCTGAGTTTAACGGCAATTTAGTGCTGATCAAGTTTTTTATGTAGAGTTTCGGTTCTGTTGTCTGTGTGCTACTTTGCGGCTTTGGTGTTTGCCTTCCGTTTCATGGTGTGGACGATCTTTGTCTGTCCCTCTGTCTGTCTGTCTTTTGTGTTTTGTCCTGTGTCTGTCTGTCTGTAGCACGTGTCTCGTTCTTTCCTTTCGCTGTTGTGCTCTGTTCCATCTCTCTCTGCTGTGTCTGTGTACATGATTCCTCTCTCCGTGTCTCTCTCTGTCTTTCTGTCTCTGTCCTTTCTGTCTGTCTGTCTTTCCTTTCTGTCCGGTCTCTGTCTGTCTCTCTCTCTGTGTCTTGCCCTGTGTGTGTGTTTATGAAATAATAAATAGACAGACTGACTGACAGATAGATATATAGATAGAGAGAGAGTGAACAAGAAGAGAGACAGAGAGAGAGAACAGAGAGACACACACACACACAGACAAGAGAGAGACACAAGAGGACAGAGAAGAGAGACCCAGACAAGAACAGAGACACTGGAGGTCTGGCATCCCTTGTTGTCCTGCTTTGATTTTCAATTTGAACTGACAGAAGAGAGCCCCCGATATGAGGTCTTGTGGTGTGCCATATATCTATCCCCCCCCTTTGACATGTAAGGCCATCAGCGGTGACTGCCCTTTTCTTTCAAGGCAAGAATGGTGGATGTCATTTCATATGTTAGGCGCTTTTGGCTTTAATGATTGTGTCCTTGCAATTGTGGTGTGTTTGTGTTGTTATTGTTCTGTCTGAAACAAGTGGTATAAAATAATTATGCCTAACCTTAAGTCAATAGTTTTAATTCTGTCTTTTTTTCTTGCTCCTCAGCCCAAGGTACACCAATGGGATATTTGGTGTCAGCAACCGCTTAACTATACGTTAACATAAACCTGCATTACAGACTTCAGTGATGGTGACTAAATATACATTAGGTGACACGCAATTTATAAAACAATGTCATCTGTTCCTACCAGCACGGTATGGTCTATACCCATCTGAAGGAGGAAATATTTTTATCTACGTTTTGTGAATATGTTTCTGCGTGTGTTCGTACATCGGAATCTTGGCCTGTGTTCTCATCTGAAGGATATTCAGAGGAGTGGAGTCAGTCTGATTCTAAATCCAGGGGAAAATCTAGGTCAAATGGATTGACTCGTGTCACGGCTTGACCCTGGGTCATCCGATCACGGAGTTCCAACGATCTTACCACTAGGCTATCCCGCTCACGCTGAAATTTTTACCATTGTGTGCCGGTGGGAACAGATGACAGAATTACAAAGCCGCATACACACGGGGACAGGTTAAATAAGCACATACGTGCTATTCCATATCCGTCGATATAAAACCAATAAAATAAAATACAAAATAAAATAAGGTATGAAAACCCCGAACTTTTCTCGCATTAACTGGGTCCTTCAGTGGTGGTCCTTGGTACAAATCTCTTGGATCAAAACAAGTAAACCCGAGGACCCGGTGTACAACACACACATCGCAATAAAAACAACCGTCGCAACAAGAGACTTCTCCATCAAACGTCTGTAAAATAAAAAGAACTCTTCAGATAAGGAGACGAAAACGCATGCTGGGTCAAGAATTTTTTATCCAAAGAAACTATTTGCATTCCCCTTTTGCAACACCCTCTCATAAAGAGAGAGCCCTGCGAATTTTCCAGATTCGAAATTTGCTGTGGGTGAGAGGAAGTCAGAGACATCCCCTCTGCAAAAAGGTAACCATGTAAAACCCATACCACCTGCCACATGGGGGTGTAAACCCAATCCAAAAAATCCGACCTGGAGAGGGAATGGGCTCGCCTGGTTTGAATTATGCCCAAGACACACCCAGGACAAAGACAGCCATAATCCCATACCGGATCGTCGTCGCCCGGGTTACAAGGACCGCGCCTTCTGTTCTCATCAGGACAGAGTTCGAAAGTATGCTACTGATGTAAAACACAGCAAAATTCCGTGCCAGAAACAACACTAGCATTGCACATGGAAGTAAACGGACCACTAAGAGCTGCAGCAAATGGAAAGAACTGACATCAAGAGATGTCCAGATATCAATGGCACATCCTTGGGCTCTGCGAAGTAAGGTGGAAAAACGTGGGAGAAACAACACCCAGGAAGACCACCCAATTATACTACAGTGGAAAACAGGATAAACATGAACACGGCGAGCGTGGGGTTTCTCGTTCACAAAGACACCTTGAACACCGTCATGAGCTGTCAGCGCCTGTGTCCAGCAACTTATTAGCATCGCTTTTGGGTTGCTTTCCCCTTTTCGTCCGAAACCCCCACGCTTTTAAACGAAAGCTAAAAAAAAAAAAATTTAAAAGATAACGGGTTCCATAACCTATGGGGTTCGTGGGGGAAAGGCAAAAAAAGAGACCTCGCTTCAGCATATTGAGGCACGCCTATCTCCCCCCTCGCTGCTTACCTTTCCCTGACCCAAAGGGGGCGGGGGTACCCATTTACAGCGGGTAAATGGGGGGGGACTTACGAAGCCAAGGCGCGCAAAAATTCATCCACCATTTGGAACCCGTTTAAAAGCTGTTTAACCTTACTTGGGGAAAGCGATGGTTGACCAAAGCAACCGTCCCATCCATGAAAGTTCAAAGCGCTTACCAAGAAACGACTTGGAAAGACTTCGAACTGCTTTTGTGGCGACGCGCTCTCCCCGGGGAGAGCGCCCTATTCACGCGGGGAATCTGCCGTGACTTAAAGTGGTATAAAAAAAAAAAAAATATAAAAAGCAATAAAAATCACCCAATTTCCCTTGAAGTGGGAAAGGGTAACATTTTTCGCCCAAAATAAATTTTTTTTTCTCACACTACTTATTTTTAGCTATTCGATTAGCTGCTCCACGTTTTAAATGTAGCTTTTAGCACATATTTAATTGCCCTTCAGGGATGATTAATTTAAAATGTTTTTGGACTTGATTTGACATCGGGTTATTTTCCAGCTCCATTGTCCCTGGATCCCTGGACCCTTAAACCCGGGAAAACGCTCAAACCACTAAGCTCCCCCCCCCCCCCCCCTCCCCCCTTTGCCAAAAGTAAAAACAGACCGGTTTTTTAAGAAAAAAAAAAATCTTAAACGCGTAGGCATGACCCAAAGCATCTTTTTATTTTCCAATGACATGATTTTTTTTTTGCGGTTTTCTCTCTCTCTCTCTCCTCCTCCCCCCTCTCTCTCTCTCTCTCCTCTTCTCCTCTCTCTCTCTCTCCCCCTCTCATCTCTCTCCTCTCCCCATCTCTCTCTCTTCATGCATCCTATCTCCTTTGCTCTGAGAGTCGATTCTTCGCCCATATCGTCCATGACTTTGCGGGTTTCAAAGGACTGTCGCCTGAAAGGGAAGGACCCGTTGATCATCAGAGAGCCCAAGACAAGGGTACTCTCATGAAACATGGGAGTTTGTCTTTCATCTCGCTTCTCTCATGACAAAAAAACCAAAAAAAAGAATATTCTTAAGTCAAAGTGGACGCCTTTTTATTGTTGAAAATGGTGTGAGGGGTTTTTGTTTTTTCTGTTGTTATTATATGTGTAAAATAGTGTGCATCAGGTTTTAAAAACCTCTGTCTCTGTGTCTGTCTCTGGGTTTTTTTTGTGCCTGTCCGTGCCTGCTGTTTACCTTGTGTGTTCTGTCTTTATGTCCTTCTGTCTCTGTCGTTGTTCACTGGTCTTTTGAGGTGTCTATTTCTCTGTTCTCTATCAGTTGTGATGTTTTTTGTGTGTCCGCACTTTTTTTGGTGTGCAGTAGTTGTACAGCGTGTGTGTATGTTTGGGTATTTTTAGTAAGAGTTGTATGGTCTTGTGTGCGCGCGTGCGCGCGTGCTTTGGGGTTGTCGCGCGCGCCGAGCGTGCGCGCAAGTGTGTTGTGAAGCCAAAAGGTCATGCAAAGAAACAGCTTTATACAATGATGTAGTACACCAAAAAAAGTATGTCAATATCATCATCTTTGCCACCCCTGGGTGCAGAACAAAGGCATTACACTACATATTACAATCAACAGCTCTGGGATAGTGGTCTGGCTTATAGCATTGGATTTTTGGGTTCCCAAGTTGGTCCAAAAAGTTGGTTTGAAAAAATATTGCAAATGAAGAGAAGAAGTAAAAAAGAAACAACAAATACGTGTGCGTGTATGAAATGTGTGTGTGGTGTGTGTGTGTGTGTGGTGTGTGTGTGTGTGTGGTGTGTGTGTGTGTGTGTACACAAATACAGAGACAGATACAGGGAGACATAAAGAAAATACTGATAGTGAAGCAGTAGTACCTGTACTAAGATGGAGAAAAACAACAAAAAGCATGCTGTGTGTGTTGGTGTGCATGCGCGCGCGCGTGAGCACGTGTGTGTTTTTTGTGGGGGTGTGCGCGCGCCTGATTGGTGCGTGGTGCGTGCGTGTGTTGTTGTTTTGTGGGCATGCTTTTATTTTTTGTATTTTGTGTGGTTGTGGTGTTTTGTGCTGTTTGTCCTTTTTCAATTTTACGTCTGTTCACTTAAAGTCTTTTCAAATTTTGTGGTTGTGTTTTTTGTATTTTTGTATGTTGTGCGGTGAGTGTTGCTTTTTGGGGTGTGTTTGTAGTTTGTGATTTTGGCCCTTTTTTATTTTTTTGTGTGTCGCGTGTGTCTGCGTGCGTGGTATTTGTGCACGAGGGGGTATGTATATCATACGCACAGTCCCAAACAAGTGTGTCCCAAATTTATGTTAAACCCCACCTTAGTGCCAGAACAAAAGCAGTAAACACAGTTCATAATGGTTGTGGAAAGTGGTCTGGTAATGCACCTTTTTTGTTTTTGAAAATTTTGTCAAATCGTGGCTTGAAGATAAAATGGGGGGGGGGGGGGGGGGGGGGGGGGGGGGGGGGAAAAAAGGGGGGGGGGGGCACGAGACATTAGAAAACAACAACAAAAACAAATAAAAAAAAACCAAGCATTAAAACCACATCGTGCTCTTCTTCTCTCTTTCTCTCTCTTCTCTTAAAGCACCCTTCTTAGTACATAAATCGTGAGGTTCGGGGTTTCGATTCCCCCTCGCTTTTTCTTCCCAGTTTGAAAAAAAATCAACGAATTCAAAGCCCTTTCGTGGACTAAAAACCCGAGGCCCCGTGTGCGAACGCATGCAGAACATCTTGCAACACGTTAAATCCTGTTCCGCGTTCGAAAGAGTGGGCCATTGTGGCCGGGGGGAAAAATGACAAAATAAAAAAAAACCGCATACCACGCCTTAAAAAAAAGCGCTTTTATTTTACTTTCAAATTCGCCTATAAAATTCCAAAATTTTTATTTATTATTTTATATTTTTACATATACCCCCAAAGCCGCACGCAAACACACACACATACCACAAAAAACCATTCCCTTTTATCACGTGCTTTCATACATACACAACACAACAACACAACACAACGATGATGACGTATTATTTTTCATTTTCAAATAAGAGAGAGAGAAGAGAGAGAGAAAAGAGAGAGAGAGAGAGAGAGAGAGAGAGAGAGAGAGAGAGAGAGAGAGAGAGAGAGAGAAGAGAGAGAGAGAGAGAGAGAGAAAAAGAGAAAAAAGAGAGAAAAGGAAGACAGAAGAGAGAAAGAGAGACAGATGGACAAAACAGGGGCAGAGATAGAGAGTGGATTTAATTTTTTTGTTTCCGGTTAGGGAATACGCATTTTATTTGCTTTTTTTTCATCCAAACATTATAACAAAGCACAAAGAAAATAAAAGAAAATCCAAAAAGAAGCAAAAAAGGGGG
>CM054164.1:1047906-1055406 GCA_028751875.1 Rapana venosa
TGGAGGGGTTGCTGGGGAACGGCGGGAAATCTCTCCAGTGCGTTCTTGAAGATGAGAAACGCTGGCAGTTTGCTCCCGTCAGCAACGGAAACAGAGGGCGACTGTAAAACCTCTCTTCTCTGCTTTCGTTGTCTTGATGCGCACCGCTTTGACCCTTTGAATCTATTTGTGCGGTTGGGTGGCATGTCAAACCTGACCATTGTTTGGTCCATGTTTAGCATTTGTCCTAATTGGTACATGGGGCGGGTGACGAAGTCGCAGGATTTTTTCTTGAAGTGCAGGAGTGGTCCCAAAATCTCCCGGCACCTTCTGGTTACGGGGACGTACAGACGCAAACTGGATACATGGTGCCGTTTTTTCACCTTTTTTAGCCACTTGTTAGATGCAAACAAAGTCTTGAAGGTTCAGACCCCCCCCTATCTTCGCGCTTTTCTCTGCAAGTCTTTATTTCTAACAACTCGCCCTTCGCTTCTTTCTTCTTGTAGAAACTCAGATAGTCTCACCTCCAACTCCTCCGACATCACAGCCCGACCAGGGGTGCAGTTTAACTTTCGTTTTTCTCTGCAAGTTTCATGCTGCAGAAGGACATCTCTGTTAGCTCGCCACATCCTAATTTGTTTTCTGTACACACCAAACTTCTTCTGCTGTGGCACTGACATTCCCCGTGTCTGTAAAGGTGCTCCAGAGCAGTCAACTTGAATTCTATTGTGTAAGATTTTCGCTTCGGCATTTTCTTGGAAACAAACGCCAAAAGCAAGCGCCATTAGCAAAGGGAAACAACTCTGACACGACTTTTTGTGGCTTTCCCTTTTTCCTCCCTGTTTCTCAATTTTTTTTCGCGCGCGTGTGTGAGTGTTGTGTGTGAGTGTGGGGTTTTTGGGGGGGGTTTTTTTTTTTAGCCATGCAAAAGTGGGGGGTGGCTTTTACTCGGTACTTCACCCTTTGCACGGATTTTGCTCCAAAGTGGGGGGTGGCTTTTACAATGTTATGGGCTTATATCGGTACTTTACGGTATTTTTGGTTGAAATTTTGCAACACCCCCCCCCCCCCCACCCTCTTTTTTTCAAATGAAAATGTTAAGCTTCTTTATAAAAATTGCCAGAATAAAATGTATTCTTCCATTGCAAAAAAAGGGAAAAAATGTAACAGAGTCTGGTTTGGGGTTTTTTTTTTTAAAAGATTAAAGGACAAGTTTTTGAACGTGTGTGTGTGGGGGTGTTTTTGGGTTTGGGTTTGGGGTGTGTGTGTGTGGTTTTGTGTGTGTGGTGTGCGTGTGGGGTTTGTTTTGGGGTATGTGTGTTTGTGTGGGTTTTGGTGTCCTCCCGGCGGGGGGGGAGGGAAGGGTTATTTTTGTTTTGGGGGGTTGGGGTAAAGGTGGGGGGGGGGGGGCTTTTTTTTTTCCCAACATTTGTTTAGAAAGGAAACCCTTTTCCCCGGCAGACAAGGGTCCCCAAAGGAAAAAACCCAAAAACAAAAAAACAAAAAAAAATCCCTTTAAACAAACAGCAAAAACCCCAAAACCTCTAAATTAAAATTTGGGAGCGGCGCGCAGGGAATGGGGTTGGTGTCTGTGTGCTGTTGGGGAAAATTTTAAATTTTCCCTTGGGCTTATTGATGTTTGAAAAAGGGGGGAAAAAAACGGAGATGAAAGCTTGGGAACAAAAAAAAAATTTGGGGGTTTTTGTGGGTGTGTGTGTTTTTTTGGGGGTGTGTGTGTGTGTGTTTTGTGTGTGTTTTTTGGTTTTGGTGTTGTCTGTGTCATTTTGTGTTTTTCTTCATTTTAAAAACGTCTTTTCCTTTAGTGTTTTTTGCGGGAAAAAAAGTAATTAAACAAGGGGGAATGCAAACAAAAACAAAAAGTTTTTTTTTATTAATTCAGTATTTAAAAAAAACTAACTTTAACTTTACTACAAAACTGAATTTATCGGACTTTTTATCAACCCTAACACAATGCCCAAACTTTAAACGAGGGTTTCCCGACAAAATCTGATCCGGGGGGAAAAAAACCGGGTTTATAGCAGGTAAAAATGTTTTTTAAATGTCCACAAAAAAAAAAAACATGACTATTGGTAATCTTTTCCCCACAAATACAGTTTTACATCTTTAAAGTCTTTGCCCTGAAAGCTTTTAGTTTAAATTTGTACAAAAGGGATAACAATTTCACGATTTTTCCAAACCCACAGATTTGTTAGAAAGGGAAGCTTTTTCGAAAATCTATACTTGCTTTTTCGGGCCATTTTAGAGACAATGGGCCAAAATTCATATATTTTCTTTCTGAAGTGTTTCCCAGAAAGCTTTTTTTAGCAACTGTTTCCCTCATGCAGAAAAATAAGGCAATTTTAATTTCACAAGAACTTTTTTAAATTTCTCGCCCCAAATTTTTGCAAGCTGTAAAACTTTTTCATTAAAAAAGTTCCAGTGTGTGGGGGAAAAACCCAAAAAGTAAAGTACTACCTCTTAAAATCAAAAAGTGTCCCGATCCCTGTTTTCAATGATTGGGTTTTTTTCTTATTTTTAAAAGTAGAATTTTTTTTAAAGAGGGTAAACCGTTTTAGAATCAACACACAAAAGTAGTTGAAATATGTCTTTGGGGAAATTCAATTACATTTTTTAAAGTCCCAAAATTTATAGCATTTTGCCCCAGCTTTTAAATATAGATTTTTTTTCCCAGGGTAGCAGCTGTTTACTTTTAATGATGGAAAAGGGAAAGCTGACAGCCAATTTAGATTTAAAACAGACCCATCAGTATAGATTTTGAGATGATAGGATAAGTAGTTTGAATATTTTTCTTTTAATAGCGAGGGGAAAAAAGAATTTTTAACTTTTTCGCTTTTCTTCCCGAAGAAAAATTTAAATGTCAAAAGGGAGTTTTTAAAAATTTCCCCCAAGGTGGGTTGGGGGGCTAAATTTTACTGATTTTGCAAATTTTTTTTGGGTTTTTAATTTTCTGAAATGTTTAAAAGGGGAAAAGTGTAAGTATTAATTGTGTAAGCGAGCTGATAGTTCTTGCTCTTTTGGGAAAATTTGATTGTAAGACTTTCCCTTGGACTTCTTTTTCAACGTTGTGTCATTTTTTTGTACTTTTAAAGGGACATTTTTGCCACAGCAAGTGTCGAATTCTTTTAAAGGAAGAACCCTATTTTCCTTTATATGTCCCTTTGATGAGGCGAGGGGGGACCCCTTAAAGCAAGTGGGAAATGTTTTAAATAAGACTCTGGTTTTTCTGAAGCTTTTTTTTTTGGGAGCACTGAAAAAAAAAATTTTTGTCCATAAGAAAAGTCTTGATCGAAAAAAGGGACAAGGCAGATCCCTTTAATACAGTAATTTTCTTGTCCCCAGGGTTGTTTACTAGAAACTTTTAAAAAGTTAAAAATTTTTCGGGTTTGAGTTGCCATATATTCAAAAGGGTGATTCACGTTAATTTAGAAGAAAGGAATACCCCTTTAAGGGAATTTTCACTCTTGTTTGAAATTTTTGAGCTTCCCCCAATTTATTTCGAAAATTGGGTTAGAACTTTTTGGGTCAAACCGTTATTAAAAAGGAAAAGGGTTTGGGTTTTTTTTCGGGGGAAAGGGGTAAAGACATTCTCAAAAAGAAAACCCAAAAGTTTTTCAAGTTTTTTTTTGATATATTTTTGATAAAAATTTAATTTGGTTTTTTTGGGTGTTTTCTTTTTATCGTAAATCCTCCAAATAAATTATCGTCGCATATTGTACAAACAACATTGTTTGGGAAAAAAATTAGGAAGGCATATAGTAAAATGTTAAATAGATAAGGTATTTTAAATAAAAACCTTGCGGGAAAACCCTTTTTTGGTGCCTTGAGGTAAAATTAATTTTTTCCCCAAAACTTTAGCTTGAATGATTCTTTTGACAGAAAGCTTTTAATATAGAAGAAAAATATTGCAAAAAGGGGCCAAAGATTTCTTTTTAAAAAGGGCAATCTTCATGCCCCAATGATCAAAAGCTTTATTTTCCTTTAAAAAAATTTGTGGCAAGAAATTTCTTCCTTGAGCAAACTGGTATTTAATTGAGTGGAAAAATTAAAAAAATGACCCAACTTTTGATCTCCCTTACAAAAAACCTGCCGTTTTACGGGTTTTAATTTTTTTTTTTATCACAAAAATATGTCGGGTTTTTTTGGGATTATTTTTTCCATCCCCCCCGAATGTGAAGTTAATGCTTTTTGGGTTTAAAAGTTATTTTACCCGTTTAATGGTTTTTTCCTTGCTTTGAAAAAGGGTTTATAAAAACGGAATTTTTCCCACAATAGGTATGACCCCATGAACCCAGAGTTTGGGGAAAAGGATCAAATTTAATAGAAGAAACCCAATTTTTTAGGGAGTCCCTTGGGTATTTCATTGGATATTAAATTCTTCCCTATGTTGTTTTTTTAGTGGGAAAGGGAAGAAGTTTAAATCTCTTATTCCCTTGCAACGAAAATGGGGGTTTCACTTAGTGTGTTTTAAATCGCATTCTGGATTAAATATTTTTCTTTCTGTACCTCGTTTTTTAAAAACGTTTTAGATTCATCTGAAAGGTTTTGAGTGTATTAAAAATCAAAAAACTTATTTAGAAAATTTCAGCTTTTTCGGGGAATCAAAAAGAACTTCTTTTTCCTTTTATTTTGATGGACAATTCTGAAAACAAACCCCTTTTTTTTATCTTAAATTTTTTTTCCACCCTTTTTTTTAGTCTTTTTTAGTTGAAAAGCCCCTTTGTACAAAAAAACTACCCCAAAAATGGCGCTTAGCTTGGTAAAATATTTTTGATGCAAAGTTTGCTCTTTTTTCATCAAGAGTTTTTTTTTTTTAAATTTGCGTTTTTATATATTTTTTTTATTTTTTTTTTTTCTTTAAAACACCCTTTCGGGCAAAAATTTCCCATTTTGTTCCCTGAATGTTTTTGGGGATTTTAAAGATGAAAATTTTGGGAATTGCCTTTCAGAAGGGGAAAAAACTGTATCTGTAAAATTTTTTTTAAAAATGTCCACATATCGTTTTTTTAAAGTGTTTTGTTTTTATTTCTGTTAAAATAGTATTAAATTTTTTCCAATTTGCACGATTATAATTAAATTTTGGGAAAAGCGTCTTTATCATTCTTTATTTCCCAAAAGGGGGTCATTAAGGGTAATTTTAATTGGAAGTGTCACTCCCAAAATGTTGGTGTGAGTTTCCCCCCTTTTCTTTTGGGGCTTTGACAGGGGGAAATGAAAAAACAAGGGCAATGGCACTTGCCCCATGACTTTGGGGAAATATTGGGATTCTTTTTCATTCCCCCATTTAATAAAAAAGGCTAACTCTATTTTCTCAAAAATCTCTTGCTAGTTTTGAAATTTAGCCTTTTTCCAAAAAGGGGGGAGTGGAAATTTAAAAAAGGGCCCAAAGACTTCCCCTTTTTATTTGAATTTTTTTTTAAAGTGCGAATCCCCTTCAGTATTTTCCCCATTTGGGGCCCTTTTGGGAGTTTAAGAAAAAAACTTTTTTGATGATAGATTTTTTGACTTTTACATTTGTGAAGGAATTAGATTTAATACGAAGATTGGGGTGGTGATTTTCAGGAAATATACTCCCAATTTTTTACGAAAGTATATGGCGGTTTTTTCTTTTTGTATCACTCATAAAGGGTTTTTATGAATTTTTGGGGGATGATTTAAAGTTTGCCAGTCTAGGCAAATTGCTTGGGGCTGACTTCAATGACTGTAAAAAAAAAGGGTTTGGAAAAAAATGTGGAAAGGTGGTGAAAAAAAGAAAGTGTAAGTTAGGCATTACCCATCTGCAGTTCCCCTGCAAAATTTTTTTTTGGACTTTTTTGAAAAAATTTTTTTTAAAGAAAATGAATATGGAAGAAATTAAGTAAGTAAAAAAAATTATAGATAAACAAATAAAAAAACAATTCAAGATAGCTGGCTACAAAAAATTTCTAATAGGGGCTGATTTTGGGAATTTGAAAAAGACGATCAGAAAGTGAAAGCCGAATTTATCAAAGATTACATGGATGATTAAATTTAAAACTCTAAACCCGGGTTTGGGCAATCAGTTCATAAACGTTCGAAAACCCCTTTTTTCCTAAATCCCATACATGTTCCACCAGGGGCCCCCGTCTCCAAAATGGAGGAAGGGGCTTGGAGGGGTTTTTTGGAAAAATTCCCGCTGCGTGATTGCCCCCAAATTGGGCTGTCTCCTGGTCTTTCGGGGGTTTCCCGAAAAGCTGACGGACTGTCTGCCCCGGTTTCTGCCAGCACATGGATCCTTCCCTGAGGGTTTCAGAACCCTCCTTTAAAAATTTGGTGTTAGTGGGAAGATTGGAATGGTGGGAAATAAAGAAAAACATTTGCAACATATGTAGGTTTAGCAATGTTTATTGCATTAAAAAATTCCCCTGCCTTAAATTTTGGGTTTTCGAAAAAGGGGATTTTTGCTGGGGAAAGATTTTTTTCTAGGGTTTGGGCAGTTTAAATAATTTTTTTACCCGTCGATGTATTTTGTTCTACTTTTGGGTCGAGGTCTTTATTCATTAATTTCCCCAAAAGGGGCGGCAATGCACCCCAAAGGGTTTTTCAGAGTTGGAAAATTTCTGTGTCCAGGGTTTTGGGTTGGGAAGTCTTTTATTTTTAGGGGTTTACAGGAAAATCAATTAAAAACCCCTTTTGAAAGCCCTAGTCTGTTCCCGCACTGACCCCCTTTTATGACAGATTGTGAAGAACACCATTGAGGTATTTTTCCCTTGGGTTTTTTCTTCTTTCTGTTTGGAACTAGGTGTTTTTTCCCTTTAGTTCTAGGAGGGTGGGGGTTTGGGCGGCGTCACAAAACTTTACGTCCTTTGGCCGTTCTGTTTTTTTTTAAATGACTGGCCCTTTTATTGGCTTTTTGGTTTTTTCTTGGGTGCCCCCCCAGCCCTGCCTGTCTTTTTGGTGGGCTTTTTTTCCCGGAACTGGTGCAGCTGTTCCGCAACCTGGCTTGGTCGTTTTTTACAGTAAAAAAATTTTCTGTCTGGGTCTCCTTTTTTAACATAAAATGTCTTTGACAGGGTTTTTTTGCAGCCCTTTTTGTTGATAAAGTGGGGTTTTTTCGTTTTTTCCGCGAGTTATTTTCTAACAGGAGGGGAAAAGTATTTTTAGATCTTTTATTTCATCCCCTGTTTTTTTCTCTGGAGATGTCGGTTTGGGTTTTCCCTATCCCAAATTATGGGGTTTTTAGAGGTGGGGCAGGTGGAGTCGGAGTCTGTCGGTGGGCTGTCAGTTGCTGGTTTGGGGGGGTTTTGTCTTTCTTTTTGTCGGGTGTTTTCTGTCGGTGGAGGCTTGTGTTTTAAATTGCCGCCCCGGTTCTGGATCCGGTCAGCCTTTTCATCCTTTTTATGAAAGGGGTTTAACCCGCAGAAACGTTGCTTTGCTTTTGAAAAGCTTCCCCCAAAATTTTATCCCCGTGCTTTTTGTGTGTGTGTGTGTGTCTGTGTCAGTGTGTGTGTGTTGTGTTCAATTTGTAGGAACGTGTTGGGTTTC
>CM054164.1:1057906-1070980 GCA_028751875.1 Rapana venosa
TAGGTGGGTGGGTAGGTAGGTAGGTAGGTAGGCAGATAGATTGATAGATATGTGCACACATACTTTCTTTTTTTTCTTTTTTTTTCCTGTATCATTTTCTTTTTCTTTCGTTCGTTCCTACTTCTGTGTTATAGATATCCATTTACACGCGCATAGTGTGAATGTGTGGGTGTGCATGAGCACACGCATGCTCTAAACGTATTGCCCTCGCCTAAAAACATTATTGGTTGTTTACATCCAAAATAACTTTGCGAAATTGAGACAGGATTTGAGCTGTTTGTCTCATGCTGTTAGAGCCAGGGTTGTGTTTCTTCTTCTTTTTTTCTGAAGTCGTTTCACTAAAGTTGCAGTTATTGGGTTTAGCTGATGGCAATGCGCCTTGACCAAATCATTTTATTTCTGTCTGTGTCTGTCTGTCTGTTTGTGTGTCTGTCTGTGTGTCTGTCTGTCTCTGTCTCTCTCGCTCTCTCTCTTTCTGTTTTATGTCTTTTTGTTTCTGATTTCCTCTGCCGGGCGCCGCTGTGTGTGTGTGTGTTGTGTGTGTGTGTGTGTGTGGGTGCGTGCGTGCGCGCGCACTAGCACGCGTTTGTGTGTGAGCGTGCGTGTCTGTGTGTGTATGTTTGTGTGTGTCTGAGAGAGAGAGAAAGAAAGAAATAAAGAATGATAATGTATACATACGTACATTTGCATGCATAGTTAATGAGTGATTGTGTGAGGGGGTGCACGCGCGTGCGTGCGCGTTTGTGTTGTGTGTGTGTCTGCGCGCGCGCGTGCGCGCATGCGCTCGTGTGTGTGTTTCTGTGTGAATTTATATGAGAGTGTATATCTGTGTGAATGTGTGCGTTTGTGTCTGCACATGCGTGCACATGTATGTGTGTGTGTGCGCACGCGTGTGTGTGTGTGTGCGTGTGTGTGTGTGTGGGGTGTGTGTGTGTACACATGCATTCACGTGTGTATATATTAATTTGTAAACTTGCGTGCGCGTGCACATTCATATATGCATGAGCTTGTGTGTACATATGTTACTGCTTACAATCTTTACATCCTTTCACCATCTTCACCCCCCCCCCCCTTCCCTTCCCTAATTATTCTACTCCCGAAGCGACCACATTTTATTTTATTTTGTTTTATTCTTTTATATCGAGGATAATTAAATAAGCAATTATGTGGCTTTTTTGTCCAGTCCCCGTGTGTATACGGTTTTGTAAATTTTGTCATCTGCTCCCACCTGCACATAATGACCTCCTACGAAAAGCGGAACAGGATTTAACGTGTGCGCAAGATGTGCTCGGTTATAGTCTCATCCGAAGGACTTTTGGAGAGAGTGGAGTCTGCACTGATGTTAACTCCAGGGGAAAATATCCCTTTGAACGGAAATCGAACCCGGATCATCAGATTGCAAGCAAAATGTTCTAACCACTGGGCCCCCCCAAACCCCCCTGTGTGTGTGTTTTGGGTGTGTGTGTTGTGTGTGTGTGGTGTTGTGTGTAGTGGTGTGTGGTGATTTCTGTGTCTTGCCCTTGTCTGTGTTGTGTGTGTTTCGGGTGTCTGTGTGTGTGTCTTGGTGTGGTGTGGTGTGTGATGCTTGCGTCCCGTGCTTTCGTGCGGGGGCCCCGTGCGTCGTGGTGCGTGGGGCGTGTGTCCCCGTGTGTTTTGGGGGGTTGTGGCTGTTGGGGGTGGTGTGTGTTTTGTTGTGTGGGTTGTGTGGTTTTTTTTTGTGTGTGTGTGTGTGTGGTGTGTGTTGTTTTGTGTGTGTGTGTGTGTGGTGTGTGCTGTGGGTGTGTGTGGGGTTGGTTTTTGGGGGAGTGTGGGGTTTTGTGCACCACCCCCCCAAATAATTTTAAATAATATATGGGGGATGGGTGAACACACAACACCCCCACACCACCCCAACACCACACACAACCACACACACCCCCACAAAACCACACACACACACACAAACATTAATATATAATATATAGTATATATTATTTTAAATTAATATAAAAAATATATATTCTTATAATAATATAATATATTTTATATTTTATGTGTGTTGTGGGGTGTGTTTTTTTTGGGAATGTTTGGGTCATGTTTCATAATACATGCGTTTGTTTTGTGTGTGTGTGTGTGTTATTTTTTGTGTGTGTGTTTTGTTTTTTGTGTCTGTGTCTGTGGGCCTTTTTGTTTTGGTGCTTTCCAAGGGGGAATATGGGTTTGTTTTTTATCGGGGTGGGGGGGGTTTTGGGGGGGCCGGGGGGGGGGTTTGAATTGCGGGGGGGGGGCACATGGGGTGCCCCCACCTCCCCCATAATATATTTAAATATTTATAATATATAAAATATATATTTTCTTTTTAATTTTTAAAATATATATTTTAGTTTATTTATAAAATCCACACACATAGTATGATTCTCTTTTCTCTCTTTTCTCTACTCCCCTTCTCCCCCTTTGTGTGTAGTGTGTGGGTGGGGCGTGCTTTGCGTGCGTGCGTGCGTGCTGAAATGGGGTCCCGTGCGAGCGTGGTGTGTGTGTAGTGTGTGTGTGTGGGGCATAAAAATTTTTTGATACCCCCCCCCAAAATCCCCTAATTATTCTACGCCTGATTAAATAAATCATGAGAAAAAAAGTTTTACAAATCACACAAACTAATTTTTCCCCTTTATTAACACCCAAGCTTGAGAAAGGGAAAGGGGCCTTTGGGGGGGGGGGGGTGGTTTCGGGTAGGGAAAGGGTTTGGGGGGGGGGAAATGGGTTTGGAGGTGGGGGGGGGTTATTGTAGGGTACAAAAAACCAAAATATTTTCATAAACTTCCTAAATGGTTAAAGTTCAGTTTTTTTTTGGATTATGAGCTTTTGGTTTTTGGTTATTGTTTTTGGGGTTTTTTTGAAATCAGTTTTTTTTGTGTGGGGGGGGGGGTGGTGGTGGCGGGTATTTTTTTTTCCCTTTCAAATTTGCTGATTGAGGGTGTTTTGTTTCCCTTTGTTGTTTTAGTTCTTTAAAAGTTTTGATACCCTTTTCTATCTTTGTTTTAAAATTTTTTTTCATTATGCGGGAATTTCGTTTTGTAGGGGGTGTTTTGTGTTTTTGTTTTGGGAGGTGGCCCCGTTGGGGCGTGTGCTGCGGGGTGCCGCGTGCGGGGAGGTTTGCGCAAAGGTCAATTTCTCGTATTTTTTAATTACAAATCCCCTAAAAAAACGTTTTTTTATCAGAAAACCCTTTAAAAATGGTTCCCAAAAAATTATTTGTTTTGTATATTTTCCCAGAAAGCCATTTGCAAAACGTGTGTTGTGAAATTTTAAAATTAAATTGATATCAACGTCAGTGTGTGATGTGGGGGGTATTAAGTTTTTCCCCTTTTTTCTGCTTACAGAAATAAAATTTTAAAGTTATTTATAAAATGCTTTTTAAGGTAAAAATTAGTATGGGTAAAAAGTTTTATTATAGTAAAAGTAAAAGTATAGTTTAATGGGTAAAAGTATAGAATTTACCACACACCACACCACACAAAAGGTACTCCCCAAAAAAAGTCCCTTCCACTTTTTAAAAAGTTAAAATAGATAGATGATAAAATAGATAAATGATAGATAAAATAGATAGTTTTGATAATAGATGGGATGGGATAGATGAACCTAGATAGATGATGGGATAGAAAGATCGATAAAAAGATAGATAGTAGATAAATAGATAGATAGATAGATAGATAGTTTAGATAATAGATATGTTTAGATAGATGTTTAGAAAGATAGATGGGATAAAATAGATAAAATTGATAGAAAAGAAAAATAATAGTTTAATAGATAGATAGATAGACTAAAATAGAAAATTTTAAAATTTAGAAGAAAAGATAAAAAAGATAGATAGATAAAATAGATAGATAATAGATAGATGGATATTTTTTTTTTGTTTTTATTTTTATTTTATTTTTTTTTATTCTTTTATACCCAAGGAAAAGGAAATACAATCATGTGCTTCTTTTAAAACCCGTCCTCCGTGTGAATGGGTTTTTGGAAAAATTTTTTGTTGTGTTTCCCACTGGCACAAATGGCCCTTCTTTTTCCCAAAAAGGGGGAACAGGTTTTAACGGGGCGCCCCAAGATGTGGGGGGTTTTTGAAACCGACCCTCGGTTTATAGCCCTCTCCGAAGGGACTATAAAAAAGTAGAAGAGGATTGTCCCGGTTTCCCATTTAAATTTCACAGCCACAAAAAACATAAAATTTTGGAAAATAAAATTTTAACAAAATTTGGGGCATGTAGGGTTTTTTATGAAGGGCATTTGAATACAAAAAAACCCTGCCCGAGTTGTTTGTGTAAAAACTGTTTTAAGGGTACATTACAATTTTAAATTTTTGTAAAGTGGGGAGAGAGAGGGGGGTAAGGGGGCAGAAAGAGGATTTCTTTTTGGGGGTTCCCTTCGAGTTCTTGTGCACCACTGAGAGAGAGAGAGAGAGGAGGGGGAGAGAGAGAGAAAGAGAGGAGAGAGAGAGGAAGACGGGGAAGAGAGAAAAAGAAAAGGAAAGGAGGGTTTTATCCACATAATTTTCAAAAAGAGAGAGAGAGGGGTAGAGGGGGGAGAGAGGGGGAAAGGGAAAAGGGGAAAAGGAGAGAGAAAGAGAAGAGCGGAGAGAGAGTTTACAGTTGCCCCATATTCAAAAGAGAGAGATAAGGGGAGAAGACGGCGGAGAGAGTAGGGGAGAGAGGGGAGAGGGGAGAGAGCGAGACAGATATTTTATTTTGATTTGTAAAAAGGTTTTTTGTCCCACATAGAGGGGGAAAAAGGGGGGAGGGAGAGGGGGGGGAGTGGGGGGGGTGGAGGGGAAGGGGGGGAGGGAAAAAGATAGAGGGCAAAGAAAAAGAAGGGGAGGGGGGAAAGAAAAGGGAAAGGGACGGAGAAAAAAAAAGAGGGAAGAGAGGGGGGGAAGGGAAAAGACAGACAGAAGACACAGACAGAGATTTTAAAAGGCCCGAGATCTTGCGCAAAAACATCTACACTAAACAGTCATTCATGAACAGAACTCTGAACAAAGCCCTTTTGGTCAAAAAATTTTTTTATTTTTTTTTTTCTTTTGGGGCGGTTTTTTTAAGAAAAATTCTCAAAAATTTTTGGTAGAACATTTCGTCAGTTTTTGTAAAACATTTCAAAATTTTGTGGAAAAATTCCATAAAAGATTTGAATGACATTTCGTAAAGGGTTTTTGACAGCCCTGTGTCCCAAGTAAATTTTTTGGCCCGTTCCCCCCTTTTATTTCAGCTGCGGGCCGGTCCCCCAAAACCCTAACCCCCAGCCCTCTTTTTTGGCTGAAGGGGGGGTTTAGGTTTTTCCCCAAAATGTCTGACCGGGAAAATTTGGACAATGAAAAGCCCCACGGGTTTTTTCGTTTGCTTTTGAATTTCTCTTTCCCTTTTGAAAAATAATTCCCAGAAATGTTTTGGGTTTTTCATTCCTATTAGGTTTCAAACACAAAATAGCAAAAAAGCGTTTCCATTTTCCCCCCGTGTAATCTTTAAAAGCAGAAAGCCACAGACACCTTGAAATGGGCCAGGTGCAAAACATCAGTTTGGTATTTTTTTTAAAAAGTTGTGAAACAACTTGTTCTTTTTTCTAAGGAAAGAAAAAAGGGTCGTTTGGGAAAGCCCTTGTCAGGGGTGTGTGCACCAACCACATTTAAAAATAAAAAAAAAAAAAACCCCAAACGAAACTTTTTTCAGGTTATTCTTTAAAATTTTTGTCAGGGCTCCCAAAAACGGGAAAAATGGAAGCAATGCTGTTTTACAAAACATCTTTTGGGGTGAAAATTCCTTTTATATCACATAATGAAGGTCATAAAATTTTTTTTCCCGGGTTGAAAAACGGTATTCTCATTTCCCAAACATTTCCAGCCGGGCTATTTTGGGAAATTTAAAAAAAATTTTAAAGCTACAAGGGAAATTAAACGAAATAAATCCCCAAAAAACTGATTTTTTAAATTAAAAAAAAAAAAAGGCGTCACCAAAAAAACTCCTTCACTTTCCCCACTCAGTACTTTAAATAAAGGACCACCCAAAAAAAAAAATAAAAAAAAGCAAAAATAAAGGAAAAAACTTAGGGTTAATCAATTTCCCCAAAAAACAAATACCCCGTTTAAACACAAGTCAAAAGGTTGGGTGAATGCCCAAAAAATTTTTTTTTAAAAAAGGCAACCCCCTTTTAAAAACAAGACAAAATTTTTCCAAACCAGCTTTGGGTTTGCCTAAAAAGGCAGGTTTTCTTCAGTTTTGAATCCCAGAAATTTTTAAAAGATCCCCAAAAAAAATACCCCAATTTGTTTTTTTCCAACCCTGCCTTTTAAAAAATTTTAAACGACCATTTTAATCAACCCCCCCCCCCCAGAAAAAACTAATTTTTTCTGTTTTACAAACCCGGGTTTTCATTCGGTACAAAGGTGAAAGCAAAAAGACGGGGAAAAAAAACCCGAAAAACCCGTACCACACGAAATTATAAAAGTGTTTGCTGGGAATACTTTAAATTTCACAAAATTTTTGCTTAAAAAATAAAAAATTTTTTTTACTGAAACCCAATGTGAAAGGGGAAGTTCCATACCTACAAAAAAATTAGCACAAATGGACATAACAGACACAGTCCCAAAGGTTGGGAAAAAATGCGCAGGAAAACCAGAAATCAAAAAAAAAATTTTTTTCCCTTTTTTTTAAAGCCCAATAAAACCAGATTTTTTTTGGGGGTTTTCTTTTTGGGTTTTTTTTGGGTGAGGCCTTTCCAACATTTCACTCCCCATCTATTTTTTTCCCCAAGTATTATCTTTACCCTTTGAATTTTTTTTTTGTATAAAAAACAAAGGTTTGCCCCAGGAAAAAAGGAGATGGACCCATCAAATAAATGGTTTTGGGGAGTGGCTATGCCCCTGGATAATGGGGCATGCCCCCTGCCCTTTACGGAAAAAAGCTAAAAGACAAGAACAAAAATACGGTAACAGACAACAAAAAGTTTTTCCGAATCTTTTTAAAGGGCCCATAATAAAGGGGAATGAAAAAAATTTGTTTTCGGTTAAAAGTTTTTAAACCCAAAAGGGGAAGAACGGGCCTTTTACAAATTAAAAAAAAAGGTTTAAAGATACCCCCATAGCCAAATGCGGGTTTTTTTTGGGGGCCAGGGTGGGAAAAACGAAAACCCCCTTCAAAGGGAAGCACCCAAAAACCCTGCCCCCATCCCCCTCTCCCTGGGCTCCCCCTTCCCTTTCCCCTCCCCCTAAAAGGGCAGGCCCCCAAATTTAAAACTGGGGGAATTTTGGGGGACCTTTAAGGAAGCCGAGAGGGCCACGAAGGGGCCCTTTCCTTTCCCCCATCTAAACGCTGCAAAACCCTAAATTTGGGGGGAAAGAGCGAGTGCTCTTGCCACTAAAGGCCCTTTCGGCCCTTTTTCTAACGAAAGGTTGGTAAAAAAAAGGGGTACAAAGACCTTTCCCCCTTTTTTTTTATAAAAAATAAAAGGGGCCTTTTTTTTTGTCCCGTTGCTTAAAAAATGTTTTAACCTCCTTTTTTTCCCAAAATTTCTTTAAATTTTTTTTTTCTTTAATTAAATTTTTTTAAACCCCATTCCCAAACAGCTGAAAAGTTTTCTTTAAACAAGGGGCGCAAAAGGGAAAACCGCTGGGTGATGACAAATCCCCTGTGGTTTTACCATTGGGTAAGTGGCATTCAGAAAACACACACAAAACACAAAAACAACACACACCCCAACAACACAACACACACAAAAAAACCGGCATACAACACCCCGCACAAAACACACACGCCCCAACGAAACACAAAGACTTCTTTTTCCTTCCCCCCTCCCCCCCATTCCCCCTCCCCCTTCCTCTCCCCCCCCTTTCTTCCCCCGCTTTCCCCCCACCCCCTCCCCCCTTTTCCCCCCCCTCTCCCCCCTCCCCCCATTTCTCTCTCCCCCTCCCCTTTTCTCCCCTCCCCCCCCCCCTCTAATTTTACTCCCCTTTCCTTTTTTTCCCCCCCCCACTCTCTCTCCCCCCCCTCCCCAAATTTAGCCCCAAAAAAAAAATTTTTTTTTTGCCCCTCCCATTTTCCCCCTTTCTTTCCCTTCCTTTTAAATCCCAGGGGGGGTTTTCCCCAGCTTCTCTCCCCATCCCCTCCTCCCCCCTTCCTAAAAACCAAAAAAATTAGCCTTGGTTGCTTAAAAATTTTTTCCCTCCCCTTTTGGTGTCCCCCTGTGGGGGCCGGGGTTAAGGGTTTTTTCCCCAAATTTTCCCCGTCCCAAACTATTTATTTTCCAAAGCCACAAAATTTTGTCAGGGGAAAAGCCCCGGGGAACACTTTTTAAAACCCCCCACCTTTTAAACCCCCAAAGGGGGGAAAAGGGAAAAAAAAAAATTACCTTTGTGAAAAAATCTTTTACTTTATAAAATTTACCAGCCCTGTGAAAGGGTTGGGTGGGGCCCCCGGGGAAACTTTTTTGGGTTTGAAAATTTTCCCTCAAAAGTTTTTAAAACCTCCAAATTTTTATTACTAGGTCCCGGCCGGAAACATTTGGGAAAATAAAGACAAAGGGGGGAAAAGTTGTTGAACCTAAAAGGGAAAACATCTTCCAAAAAAACCCCCGTGGGAAAAAAACCCCCCCGTGTTTGGTTTGAAAACTGAAATATAAGGAAAAAAGGGAAAAATAAAAATCGTTTTAACCAAAAACCCTCTTTTCCCAAAAAAACCCCCTTTTCCCCCCTTTCCCAAAAAGTGAAACCCCTTTTGTGTCCCCGAGGGGGAAAAGGGGGTTTGACTTACCCCTTCACAAAAAAACTCCCATACCACGGGAATTTGGATTTTTTAAAGCACCGAAAAGTGCTTTTTTCCCATTTTTGGTGAAATTGAAGAAAATTTATCCCCAAAGCATTTTTGACCCAAGCTCCCTTTAAACAGTTCCGCTGTGGGCCCATGAAATGGGAGCCACTTTTGAACAATCGCACCCTTTTAAAAAAAAAAGCCAAAAAAAAACCGTGTAAGAAAAATACCCAACCCTCTTTTTTTTTTCTACTCGGGGCCAAAACCCGCCCCCCTTTTAAGCACCCCTTTCCCTTCCCTTTAAACCTCTCCCCCTTCCCAAACCCGGGGTACCTCCCCCCCCACAAAACACACACACTTGCATGCAAAACAAAAAACAGCGCCCCACGCACAACAATACGAAAACGAAACGGGCACTAAACACACCCCCAACACACGCACACAACGCACGTTGAACGCCCCAAAATAAAAGCACACCAAACGCCACGCCCCGAAACAAACCAATTACACGCACCCCAACGCGCACCCACGCCCCGCACGAAACGCCCACATACTTTCCCGCAAACACACAAAAGACAGAGAGAGACAAAAAGGGAGAGACAGACAGACAGACAAAAGAAAAAAGGGGTAAAATTTGGTAAAAACCCCTTGGGAAAAATTTATCACCCAGATTTTTTTAAACAATCCCCAAAACCTCGTTCCCAATTTTGCTATCACCCAAAAAAAATTTTTTTAAATCTTCCCCACTTGAACTCCTCTCTCAAATTTTTTCAAAAAAACATCGGGAAAACTTTCAAAGTTAAAATGTCCCCTGGGAAATTTTGCAACGAACGAGTAAAACAAAATTTAAACCTTATCACCGGGTTTTCCTTTTTTAAAATCATTTTTGGGATTTGTTTTTAAACCCCGGGCCCAAAAAAATAAATCGACTTTTTAAATTTGGGGTCAAATTTCACTTTTTCCGGATTTTTTGTGGTCTCCGAAAACCGATTTCCCCAAACGGCTGCAAAATTTTTAATGGAACATTTTTAAAACCTATTTTTTTTTTTTAAAAAAAACCCCCTTTTAAGGGGGGAATATGGGGGGGGGGGGGGGGGGTTTCAGTAAAAAATCCCTTCCCCCTTCTTGAAATTCTGTCCCAAAGGAATTTCCCTCTTTTCTTTTCCCTCCCCCAATTGTTTTTTTGGCTTTTCCCCTTTTTTTGTTGACCCCCTTTTTTATTTTTTTCCTTTTTGGGCCCCATTCTCCTCCCTTTTTTTTCCCCCAAAAAGGGCCCTTAAAAGAAAACAATTCCCCTTCCCCCATGTTTGAAGTGGGATTGTGTCAAAACCGTTTTGACAGGCGTTAAACGGAAAAGCGCAACGCTTTTTTGTAAATATGCCCGACATTTAGTTGTCCGAGCTTTTGAGGAAGAAGGGGAAAATTTTTAAAAGAAAATTTTGGAGGGATAGATTATCATGAAGGTATTTTCCTTTATCGTTTGGTTTGATTCTGCTGAGAAAGCAAAAAATGTTTGCAATTCCCCGCCAAGACTATGAAGACAAAAAGTTCTTTGAGAATTAACCAATAACTTGGATTCATTTTTTTAAAAATCCAATCCGATCCAATCTTGTCCTCTTCCTCTTTGACGGTTACCTGTAGTCTGGAACTGGTCACTTCAGGCCGTTGCGCTGCTTGGTACTTTGGTTCGGCACCAGAACCCCTGAAAACAGCAACCACCACCAACCTTAGCAATCCCCACAGTTTACATGATCAAACATATCAATTCAGTCACTTAAAAATGTATCAATGCTATCTAAACAACCCCCCCCACCCCACCCTCACCCCCCAAAACCCTGCGCATTTGAGCACGTTCACCGTTCTTTAAGAGGGGGGAAGCGGGGCGGGAGACCCTAGTGGTTAGAACATTGCGCTCGCAATCTGACGATCCGAGTTCGAATCCTGTTCAAGGAGATTTGTTCCTGGAGTTAACATTAGTGCAGACTCCACTCTCCCCAGAAATCCTTCCGACTAGACTATAAATCGAGGCCCCGTGTGTTGACGCACACATATCTTGCGCTCACGTTAAATCCTGTTCCGCTTTTCGTAAGAGTAGGTCATTGTGTGCTGGTGGGAACAGATGACAAAATTTACAAAACCGCATACACACGGGGACAGGTTGTAAAAAAGCAAATTATTGCTTTTTCCATTATCCTCTAAGTCTAAGAATAAATAAATCAACAAATTAATAAATAAAACTTTTGGATTCTGTTTGTATTAATCAGGGAAACAAAATTCAGCACACCTGGGATTTGCCTTGGGTTTTCTTTGTTTGTTTGTTGGGGATTTTGGTGGTTTTATATGAGATGGAGGTGCGGGGTGGGGGGGGGGGGGTAAAGAAATTGTTTTAGAACCGATTCAAACTGACATTGGGGAAGGAGGGAGGAAAGGGGTAGGGGAAGAGAGCTAGTGGTTAGAACGTGTGATCTAAGGGCCATGTCTAATGGATCAAAAGTCCTTCGGATGAGACTAAAAACCGAGGTCCCGCGTGCGAACGCACGCAGAACACCCTGCGCCCATGTTAAAACCTGTTCCACCTTTCATTAGAGTAGCCTGTTGTGTACGGGTGGTAACAGATGACAACAAAACTGCATACACACAAGGACTGGATGAAAACAAAAGCACATGAGTGCTTATTCAATTATCTTCGAAATAAAAGAATGTTTTTAAAACCCCCATAAATTTTGAAAACTATATTTAGTGGGGTGGGATTGCCTGGTGGTTTGAGCATTGAGCTTTGTGATCTTACAGCCCGGATCGAACCCCTACTAAGGCATTCTGTTAAGAGGAATACCTCTCCCCTCCCCCGCCCCCTTTATCAGTTAACATTTGCATTCCTGTGACAAACAATAGTTACTGTCTGAGCGTTCAAGAAGTATCCATTCCATTCGCCCTAAGGTCCCTCAGTATGAGACTATAAACCGTGGTCTTTTGTCCGAACGCTCGCAGAAAACATCTTGCCCACTTGTTAAAACCCATTCGCTTTTCCAAAGAGTTGGCCTTTGCCTGATGGTAGGAATGGATGACAAAATTTCAAACAGAAAAAGAAATGCGCGTGCACGCTGGTATCGTATTTAGCCACGCAGAACATATATGCACATCAAAACCTGTTCTGCTTCTCGGATGAGTAGGCCATTGTGTTCTGGTGGGAAGGGATGACGAAATTTACATACACACAGGGACTAGATGTAAGAAAGCACATGAATGCTATTCTGTTATCCTCGAAATGAAATAAAATTTTAAAAATAAATAATTAGACATCATTCTTCAAGTTGAAAGAAGGTCCCATATGCAAAATCTCACCATTTGTGAACTTGAAGCTGTAGCCACCAACCAAATTTAAAATATAAAAATTAAAAAAGACTACGTCATTTATGACGTATTCAGAACTATTATGCAGAAATGAAAATAGCACACACGAAGAAAATAGCACTCTTGGTAAAAAGACCAACATGTTTTCAGTGATATCCAGGGGAGGCTATATTTTCTATTTGTGGATCGGTGGTCTAGAGGTAATGCACCTGCCTAGAAAGCGAGAAGTCTGACTGAGGTGGTTCGATCCCTGTTTGTGCTGAAACTTTACCGCATTGGGTAGACCTTGAGTGGTCCTGGTCTGGGTACTATTCTTTGGGATGAGATGATAGACCAAGGTCTTACGTGCATTTAGCACACGTAAAAGAACCCACAGCAATAAAAGAGTTCTGGGCAAAATTTTGTAGGAAAAAAGCCACACCAACAGGGAAACGTACATATGCAGACAGGAAAAGGAAAAATAATGGGTGGCGCTGCTCTTGTGACAACGCGTTCTCCCTGGGAAGAATAGCCCGAATTTCAGGCAAGAGAAATCTCTTATGACTTGAAGGGGTATACAATACATTTTAATATTTCAACACCACACTACTATTAGCTTTTTCAAACGTCATATTTTATTTTCTAGGTGGTTAAATTTCCATATCAATATCTAAGAATATAAATGAAATGATTTTTTCACTTGACTTCAGTGCAATGTGTATGCTCCCAACACATTTTTACAAAGCTTTATACTAAAAAAGGAATGTTTGCAATTAAGCCCAGTAATTATTGAAAGTACGACCCTTTGTACGGGTGGATGTGAAAAGCAAAATGACTAAATGACCATGTGTGGTTTGTCATGAGTTCAGAATTTAGAGGTCTCAAGTTAAATTCAACAGCACCCTTTATGAATTAACTTATCCTTCGATGAGCTATTAAAAGGTGTCCTGGCGAACGCCCCGCAGAACATCTTTCCACA
>CM054164.1:1071480-1076480 GCA_028751875.1 Rapana venosa
CCCCAAATTTTTAATTTTTAAGCCCCAAAGGGGAAAAAGTTTAAGGGGGAATTTTGCAAAAGGGTCCGTGGGTTCCCGAAGGGGGGGTTTTTTATTCTTCCTGTTTTCCCGGTATTTTCCCGTTTGTTACAGGTACACACCCGTTTGTCTAAGAGCTAAGTTGTGTCCAATGTCCCTCAGACCGACCAGCTGACAGACAACCATTGCATGCTTGTTGAATAACACGGCACTCGCACTTGGCTAACTTCAACCTAACACCTGGCCCCAACATGTGGCACACATGGCAGGAAGATAAAATGGTTTGTAAGCTGACACAATGGCTCAAATTGTTTCTTGGTGGGTTTGTGGGGGAGGGGGATGAGGATTTTAGAGTAAAATGTTCTGACGTGTCTTTAGCAAAGGACTTCAGTTTATAGTCGCACCCGAGACTTTTTGGAGGAGTGGAGTTGGCACTGATGTTAATCCAGAGGGAAATTTCGCTTGAACGAGACTCGAAGCCCGAGTCAGCAGATCACGGCGCGAGTGGGCAACTCTCTACCAACCAGGCTATCCTCCCTAGGAGAGGAAAGAGAGAGAGAGAAAGATGAGAGAGAGAGAGAGAGAGGAGAGTAGGATTGAGAGGAGAGAGAGAGAGAGAGATGAGAGAGAGAGAGAGAGAGGAGAGAGAGGAGAGAGGGAGAGAGAGAGAGGAGAGAGGGAAAGATGAGAGGAGAGAGGGAAAGAGAGAGAGAGAGGGAGAGGGAAAGAGAGAGAGAGAGAGAGAGAGGAGAGGAGAAGAGGAGAGAGAGAGGAGAGGAGATGAGAGAGAGGAGGAGAGAGAGAGAGTGAGAGAGGAGAGAGAGGAGAGAGTGAGGAAGAGAGAGAGGGAGAGGGAGGAGGAGGAGAGAGGGAAGAGAGAGAGGAGAGAGAGAGAATGAGAGAGAGAGAGAGTAGGAGAGAGAGGAGAGAGAGAGAGAGAGAGGAGGAGAGAGGAGAGAGAGAGGAGTGAGAGAGAGAGAGAGAGAGAGATGAGAGATGAGAGAGAGAGAGAGAGAGAGGATGAGGAGAGAGAGATGAGGAAGAGAGGGAGGAGAGAGAGAGAGGGAAAGAGAGAGAGGAAGAGGAGAGAGAGAGTGAGAGAGAGAGAGAGAGAGGAGATGAGAGAGGGAGAGAGAGAGAGAGGAGAGAGTGAGGAGAGAGAGAGAGAGTGAGGGAGACGGAGAGAGGCAGAGAGAGGAAGAGAGAAAGAGATGGAGAGGAGGAGAGAGAGAGAGTGGCAGTGAGAGAGAGAGAGAGAGAGAGAGAGAGAGAGAGAGAGAGAGAGGAGGAGCAGAGTGGCAGGAGAGAGAGAGAGAGATGAGAGAGAGAGAGAGGAGAGGAGAATTCGGAGAGAGAGAGAATGGGAGAGAAGAGAGAGAGAGATTGAGAGAGTTTGAGAGAGAGAAATTGAGAGAGTTTGAGAGACAATGACAATGACATAATTCTTTTATTTCGAGGATAATGAATAAGCAACATGTGCTTTTTTACATCAGTCCCCGCCCGTTAGGGTACATCTTAATAATAATAACCCAATACTTATACAGTCTCACAATAAAAAAAGGGGAAATAACCCTTTTCAAACAGCTCCCCCCCCCCAAAACCCCCCCCCCCCCCAAAGCAAGCAAATAAAAGAAAAACCATAAAAATACCCACCCCCACCCCCCAAAAAACCTTAACCAAAACAAACAAACAAACAAAAGAGAGGAAAAACCAAACCAACAAAGATGATGAAAAAAGAGAAAAACAGACAGACAACAACAACAAGAACAAGAACAACAGAGCCATGAAAATAACACAACCAAACTTAATAAGTCATAAAGATAAACATCTACACATTGTCAAATGGTACACATACTTGTTTACACATAATTATAATCAATTAATTAACAAACAAGATCATTTCAAATAACAATGAAATATTTCACTCAAACTCCCATTCAATTAGTGAAAAATCAAGAAATCGAAAAATCAATGAATAACTTAAACAATTAACCAAGAAAAAAAAAAAGAGAGAGAGAGAGGGAGAGATGAGTGTGAGAGAGAGGAGGAGTGAGAGTGAGTGAGTGTGTGTGTGTGTGTGTGGTGTTCTGGCTTGCACATATACGGAATGGTATACCTCAGGCTATTTGTCATCATCACCAGCTTATCTTACGGCCCGATTGTGGTAATCTTTTCAGTGTTTCATGTGGTGATTTAATAAATTGAATAGCAAAAGAAAAAAATCGCAATTTTGGAAATGATAGAGGTTGAAGCATTGATGCGTCGCACATAAAAAAATAAAAAAAACTGCTGGATTTTTTTATTTAAAGAACGGTCATGTACTTTCATTTACCAACCTTTCGTAAGATATATGACAGATTGTTCTGTGGTCAGACGCACTCGCTCTTACCCAAGTTAGGTCACGAAGGTTGAGCGTGGGGAAGGACGACCGTTCGTGCGTCTCGGCTTCCGTACAGTTCCCCAGTTCACCCAGTTGTAAATGGGTGCCTTGACGTCTTTAGGGGCAGGAAAGGTAATGCAGCGAGGGAGAGGAGATAGGCGCAGCCTGTTATGATGGCTGGCCCTTAGAGAAGCTTAGTTTTCTGACACCTCGCTCCCCAACGACTGCATAGGCTATGGCAGTATCTTTACCTATTTTGTTTTATATAAGTAAAATCAGTTTTCCTCTTTGCTTTGCAAAATGTGAACCAGAAAACATTTTCTATTTCATTTCATAATGGGCATAATATTGTGGAAATCTTGTAGTGGTGTGTCCTGTTACCTTATTTCGTTCTTGCCTTTAGCTTTGCTGTAGGTCAGGGACATGCCCATTACCCAGGTCATAGCACTCCCATCTGCATTTCTCCTAGCAATCTTTGATTTTCATACAAAGAATAACGGGATAAAAATGATAAAATTGATTGAAGAATAAGTGGGAGTAAACAATAGAGGCCTCATAAATAACACAAGAAAACCCAACAAAATCTGGTTGTATTAGCAAGACTAAAGTGACAGATTTTTATATGGATTTCTGGTTTCTGACATTTGCCCAACCTTTGTACTGTATCTGTTATGTCCATCTGTGCTAATTTTCTGCAAGTATGGAACTTCCATTTAACATGTCTGCTGTAAAAAATATTCCAGTGTAGCAAAATTTTGTTGAATAATTTATTCTAGCAGATCACTGTGATAATACAGTGTGGTACAGGATGTTGGATTTTGTTCAGCTTGTCTTATTGCTTTCACCTCTGTACCCAAATGAAATTTTTTGATAGTTGGTCGTAAACTTAACAAGCAGTTGTACCAAACACTTGGCTGTATTTTGTTGTTGTGGGGGCTTTAAATCGCTGTTCAGGCTGAAGAAAAACGTGCCTTTCAGCAAGCAATGCTGGTGGACAGCTAGTCTTGTATTTAAAAGGCTTGCCTTTAAAAAAATTTTTTCTTGTCATTCACAACTTTGACATTATTTGTTGAAACATGTATAGTTTTCTTGGACTTAACTACCTCAAGTTTTATCTTTATTTTTGCTTCTTTTCTTTGTCCTTTTGGATGGTACTTCATTTAAAGTTTTGAGTGCAAAGTGAAGCAGTTTACTTCCAACGCCTTTTTTTAAAAATTGCAAACGATAACAATTTGGGTATTGTCATCTGTGTATTGCCCATTGTAGCTGTATATATATATATTTTTTTTATTCCAACATATCCTGACTGGAAATGTATGAAGCTGAGAATACACGTTTACAACCCGATTTTGATGACCGTCTTTATGTGATGATAGGTGCAAGTTTGATATTTACACACAAAGATTTAGTTGTATCAGTAGTGTTTCATTTTCCCCCTGGATTTCTGAAAGCTCTGGTTTTACAAAATTGATGAATAACCTGAAAATTTTCGTAGGGTTTTTTAGGGTTTTTTAAAAGTGTGAGCACAACTGGACACTTGGCTACCCCAAACTGACTTTCTTTCCTGAGAAAAATAAGGTTGGCACATATTTTTTTTTAAACATACAAGCTGATGTTTTGCACTTACCCTTCAAGGTGTCTGGCTTTCTGGCTGTAAAGACTACACGGCTGGAACTGAAATGCTTTGTCACTTCTGTGTTTGAATTCTATACTAGAATGAACACATTCATTCTTGTAATTTTTGTTCCAAAAGGTATGAGAAATTAAAAAAGCAAACGAAAAGTCAGTGGGTAGTCAATGTGTCAATGCTGGTCTGAGCATCGGGAAAGGCCTACTCCACCTTCAGCCAAAAAAATGAGAGGCTGGAGTTGGGTTGGGTAGCCGGCTCGCAGCTGATAGAAAAGGGAAACGCAGATATCAGATGACTTGTACACAGGGCCGTCATACCTTGATGAAATGTTCCACAAATCTGATATGTTCCACAAATCTAATGAAATGTTCTACAAATCTGATGAAATGTTCTACAAATCTGAAATGTTCTACAAATCTGCCACAAGGAAAATTAAAAATTAAAACCAAAACTTGACCAAGGTCTTTGTTCAGAGTTCTGTTCACGAATGACTGTTTAGTGTAGAGTGTGTGCGCAAGATCTGGGCTACACACCTCTGTCCGTCTCTGTCTGTCTGTCTGTCTCTCTCTCCCTCCCTCTCTCTCTCTCTCCCTCCCTCTTCCCCCCCCCCCTCTCTCACCCCATCTTGCTCTCTCTCTCTCTCAGAGTATTGGGGACTAGTTTCTCTGGATGGACACCACATAGAAATCTCTCTCTCCGCTCTCGCTCTCTTTCTGCCCCCTTATCTCCCCCCATACCCCAATTACATTCCTTAATTTGTCATGTACTTAGTTTAGGCAAACAACTCGGCAGGTTAGATGTATTCAAATGCCTGTAAGAAATAAACATGCATGCTCACGAGTACTTAGCATTTTATTTTCCAAAAAGGCATATGTGGCTGTTCAATTAAATGCATCCAGGACAATCCCCACGCTAATCTATCTATCTATCTATCTATCTATCTGTTGTTCTGTCTGTCTTGTCTCTGTGTCT
>CM054164.1:1078980-1121516 GCA_028751875.1 Rapana venosa
AAACCACAGAAAACCCGTGTGTGTGTGTGACCCCCCAACCTTCACCCAAAAATAAAACATGTCTCCTAAATAAATAAAAAAACCCCTGATATATTCAACAATTTACTAAATATATAATACATATGTTTTTCTCTTACCAACAATCCTCCCCCCCCCTCACCCTACCCCCCCCCCCCCCTCCCCTCTTAAACGCCCCCCACCCGCCCCTAACCTTTCTCAAGCTGCTGCTATACCGAAGGGAAACATTAGTTTGTGGTGATTGTTAAGATCTTTATCTCATGATTAATTTAATGCAGGTTTTTGGGGAGTAAAAACTAAATTATGGGAGGGGTGGGTTGGAGGGTATCAAGAGTGTATGTGTTGGCCTACTCTCTTACTCACCACACACACACACACACAATCACACAACACACACCACACACACACCCCACACACCCACACACACACACAACACCACACACATCACACACACAACACACACACACACACACACACAACACACACACACACACACCACACCACACACACATATATATATATAAATACTACCTACCACCCCCTACCTGCCTCCCACCCCCCCTCCTCCATTACTACTATTATGTTGTATACCAGTATCAACAGTGTATGTATGTATGTGTATATAATACACACTCAAGGAAGAACTGATATATGAAACATGTACCAGCAAGGGTTGGCAAACTTACACACACCACACATGCACACACACACATAACACACACACATACACTCAACACACACATTACACACACTCACACACACACCACACACACACACACACACACACACAACACACAACCACACACACCACACACACCCACACACACTCACACACCACACAACACACACACACACACACACACACAGACACTCACAAACACCACACAACGTACTTGCACACGAATGCAACACGCAAAACACATAATTATAAACACTACTGGTGCACATGGACACACAATTCAAAAGACTAAATACTTGCGCCCACACTCACACAAAACACCACCGGCAGCACGCGTGCACCACGCACGCGCGGGGGCATACACCACGTAGGCACTCACACACAATCATTCCATAGCCATTGCACATAAATGTATACATATTCTCTCTCTATCCCTCTCTTTTTTCTCTCTCGCTTGCTCTCTCTTTCACACAACACCACACACTCACACACACACTCACACACACACACACACACACACCACACACACACAAACACACACACACACATCACACACACACACACACTCACACACAAACACACACCACACACACAAACAAACACAGACACAAACACAGACACACACACAAACACACACACACAAACAAACTCCAGACACACACACAGACACTCACACACACACACACACACACACTAACACACACACACACACACTCACACACGCACACGCACACGCACACGCACACGCACAACACAAGGAGGGGGGACGGGGATAGCATTGTGGTTAGATAACATTGTGCTAGCAATTGGACGACCAGGGTTCGATTTCCATTCCAAGGGGATTTTTTCACATGGAAAGTTTACTTTTGTTGCTGTCTCTCTATACACGATTAAGTCATTAAGATGAGATTTTGTTTCCTTGACAATACAGGTGACTTTGTGAAATGAATAATATCGGCTATTCTATTTAATACTGTTCCGTTTTTAGTAGGTGGGGTGGAATGGGGGGGAACGGTGTGGGTTACTGTGTGGTTTTTTGTGTAATATGAAGACAATGATAACATAGGGTACTGGTTTTTTAATTAATAAGAACATATTGTGTTATTCATTTCCTTGTTAACAAAGGAACAATACTAAATGAAATAATATGATAGGGGTTAGAAGTCGAATAATTATGGAAGGGAACGCCGCCCCCGGGGGCGCCCGCGCGCGCCCCCCCCCCGGGGTGTTGCTGCGAGAGGGGGTGTTGAAGTTGTGAAAGGAAATAAAGATTTATGCGACACATATCGAGGGGGTACCAGACAGAAGGGTCCTAGTACTAACAATTTACATTTTCTTTTTTTATAATTATGAATTGGACACCGGAAACTTCTCATCATACAATCACCATAATCCAAAATCCCATTAATTAATAATTAAATAATTTTTCTTTCACTCAACCCACCATTCAAACAACCAATCTTAACTTTCTTCCATTATACTTCTCTAACATCGTGTTATCCTTATGACTTTTCTGTGTGTATACTACCTAGACCAGATTATGTATCATGTCAATATATTACCCCCCCCCCCCCCCGTGTGACGCTCGTTTGTCTCCCGTTATATTTTTGAATTTCTTTTATTGGGCCGTATTGAGTTTTTTTTTATTTTGAGGATGCTTTGATAGGTGGCCACTGGTGAGGGTTGGACAGCCCGCCCCTCAAAACGTTGATGGTATCTAGGACCTCTAAAGTCAGGAATAGCCTTGGCTTGTATATGACCATCCCTGAGGATGTTTTTGACAAGTCTACAAATGTATGGGGACGACAGGTTGAGGGGGGTGGGAGTGTTGTGTGGGAAAGGGGTAGTACCGTTGGTGCCTTAATTAAAATTGTTTACAATCCTTGATCGAAAACTTTCCTGTTTATGAGGACTTGTACAAGGATGCTCTGCATATGTCATTATGTCTTCCAAAGCCATGGAAAAACCATTCCAAAAGCATCTACTTTGTACCACTATGTAAGGGATAAGTTTGGGTTGTATTCTCTTTTGAGTTTTTCGGCTTATTATAGTACGGGGATACGCTTGTGTTCGGAGACTCGCTTTCCAGCCAAGTGAGCGCATCGAGAGTGGCTACCTGTTGGTGGGTGACGTTTGGGCGCTCTTGGTTCAGTACGTTCCAGTTCACCCAGCTGTAAATGGGTACCTGCCCTTAGAGATAGGGGAGGGATCAAAGCAGCTAGAATCGGGAGATGGGCCCTGCCTAATATGTAGGCACTTAGTGAAGTGAGGGTTATCGCGCCTGCTGCCTCGCCTCCCTAAGAACTCCTTGTGTTGACGCGGGGGGGGTGAGGGAGGGGGTAGAGGGTGGTGGTCGGGGGGGGGGGGTTTTTGAAATAGGTTTGTTGTTGGGGAGGGTGTGGTAGGACTTTAAAATTTATTTTTTTTTATTATTTTTTATTTTGAGGGGGTGGGGGGAAGGTTATGTGGGGGAGGGGCCCCACCCCCTCCCTACCACCACCCACTGGGGCGGTGGGGTGGTTTTGGTATTTTATCCCCCCCCCCCCCCCCCCCCCCTATCTAATTTTTTATTTTTTTATTTTAAATAATTTGTTTTTTTTTTATATTTTTTTTTCCATATTTTTTTATGTTTTTTTTGTTTTTTTTTTAAACAATATACCACTCCCTATTACATTCCCGTTCAGTGCGGGGCGTACTTTTTTTTTACCCCACACCCCCCCCCCCTCCCCCCCCCCCCCCCCCCCCCCCCCCCAAAAACCCCCCCCCCCCCCCCCTTGTTTTTTTTTTTGTTTTTTTTTATGTTTTATTATTTCCCCCCCCCCCCCCCCCCCCTTTCTTTTATATCCCCCCCCCCCCCCCCCCCCCCCCCCCACTTATTGGGACTTCCTTTACCTCCTCTTCCTTTACTAGTACTTCTATAAATGTTGATTCTTATCAATAGGCTTGCATACTCTCTTTCAGTCCCTCTGTGTGTGTGCATACACACACATTTGTGTGCATTTACATGTGCATATTAATTGCCATATTAGTCTGCTGCGAGAGTGCATGCTTCAATTTATATAACGCTGAATCTTGTAAAGCAACAAATCAAAGCGCTCAGATGACATGATTTTTTGGGGATTTTTTTTATATCGAGGATAATGCAGTTTTGTAAATTTTGACATCTGTTCCCACCGGCACATAATGGCCTACTCTTTCGAAAAGCGGAACGGGATTTAACGTGTGCGCAAGATGTTCTGCATGCGTTCGCACACGGGGCCTCGGTTTATAGTCTCATCCGAAAAAACTTTTGGGGCAGTGTGCGATAGTGCAACTGTTGGAGACCGGGATTAACCTTGACGGATGAACCCGGGTCGACAGGTGCAGGTAGGTAGAGAGGACGGGTGGAGGTTGGTAAGTTAGGGAGAAGGTGAGGGGGATACGGGTATATGAGAGGATGGGTTAGAGGTAAGGAAAGGGGGAAGTGGGGACAGGGTTAGACGTATGGTTGGTGGGTAGATGGTAGGGAGGAAGGGTGAAGGGTGGGTTTGAGGGAGGACAGGGGCGATAGGGTAGGGAGGACAGGGTGAGGTATGGTAGAGTAGGACAGGGTAGAGGTTGCGGCAGGGTAGAGGAGGACAGGGTGGAGGGTGGGAAAGGGGATGAAATGTGGAGGACAGGGTTGAGGGTAGGTTAGAGGAAGACATGGTAGTGGATTGGTAGATGAGGAGGATGGATGTTGGGGTAGAATAGAGAGGTCAGGCTGGAGGGTGTGTGTTAGGGAAGAGGAGGACAGGGTGGAGGGAGGTAGAAACGTGTGGGGCAAGGATTTTGGTAATGGAGGACAGGGTATTGAGGGTGAGGTGGTATTGGAGGACAGGGTGGAGGGTGCGAGTAGAGGAGGACAGTGTGGAGGGTGGGATAAGGAAGAGGAGGACAGGGTGGGCGTAGGCTAGAAGAGGACAAGATCATTTAGGGCTAATGAGGACAGGGCAGAGGGTGAGGTAGAGTAAAATGAGGATAGGGTGGAGGGTAGGCTAAAGGGGGACAGGGTGGGGTAGGGTAGAAGAGTACAGGGTGGGGTACTGTAGGAAAAGAAAGGATGGAGGGTGTGGTAAGATAAAGGAGGACAGGGTGAAGGCTATAGGAAAACGGGTGAAGGCTAGGGTACAGTAGGACAGGGTGGATGGTGAAGAGGAAGAGCACATGGTGGACGGTAGGGTAGAGGGGGACAGGGTGGAGGGTGGGGTAGAGGAGGACAGTGTGGTGGGTGGCAAAGGTTAAGACAGGGTGGAGGGTGGACAGTGTGAGGGATGGGATAGGGTAGAAGTTTACATGTTGGGTTAGAGTAGAGGAAGACAGGATGAGGTAGGGTTGAGGAGGGCAGGGTAGAGGGTATGGTAGAGGAGAACAGGGTTAAGGGTAGTGTTAAAGATGACAGGGGTAGGGGAGAGGACAGGGAGAACGTTAGTGTTGAGGAGGACGTGGCTGGGAGGTGGGTGAGGACAGGTCGAGGGTTGTGGTAGGGTAGAGGAGGAAAGGGTCGAGGGAAGGGTAGAGGGTAGACAAGGTGGAGGGTGGGGTAGGGTAAACGAGGACAGGGTTGATGGTTGGGTACGGTAGGAAAGAGTTGAAGGTTGGGAAGATAGGACAGGATGGAGGGTAGGGTAGAGGGGGACAGGGTGGAGGGTGGGGTACAGGAAGACATGGTGGAGGGTAGGGAAGGGTAGGAGAGGGTAAAGAGTGCAGTAGAGGGGGGCAGGGCGAAGGGTGGGATAGGGTGGAAGTTTACATGTTGGGGTAGGGTAGAGGAAGACAGGGTGGGGTATGGCGGATGAGGGCAAGGTGGAGGGTATAGAAAGAAGGACAGGGTTGAAGGTAGTGTTGAAGAGGACAGCAGGTAGGGTAGAGGAGAACAGGGTAGAGGGTAGTTTTGAGGAGGACGGGTGGGGGGTAAAGTAGAGGAAGACATTTAGAGGATGAGATAAGGTAGATGAGCACAGAGTGGAGGGGAGTGAGGGGAGAACAGGGTTGAGTGCAAGGTTAAGGAGGGCAGGGTGGGGTAGGGTTGAGGAGGTCAGCGTGGGAAAGTGTGTGGGAAAAATGTGGAGGGTGGGGGTAGGGTAAAGGAGGACAGTGTGAAGAGTAGAGGAAGTCAGGGTAAATGGTAGTGTAGAAGAGGACTGGATGGAAGCTGCGGTAGAGGAGGACAGGGTGGATGGTTGGGTAAAGGAGAAGAGGGTGGAGGGGAGGGTAAAGAACGACATGGAGTAGGGTAGAGGAGGACAGGGTTGAGGGTGGGGTAGAGGAGGACACTGTGGCGCAGGGTATAAAAAGACAGGATGGAGGGAGGGTTAGTTGAGTAAAGGGTGAAGGGTGGGTCGGAAGGCCAAGGGTAGAGGTTTGGGTTGGGGGGGTTAGGTTAGGACAGGGTGAAAGGGTTTTGGGGTATGAGGAGAACAGGGTGGAAGATGTGGTTGGGTAGAGGAGGATAGGGTGGAAGGTAGGATGGGGTTAATGAGGACAGGACGGAGGGTGGGAAAGAGGATGAAGGGTGGAGGGTAGGGTAGAGGAGGACAGGGTGGGAGGAAGGGTAGATTTTATTTATCTATTTTATCTATTTATTTTATTTTATTCTTTTCTATCGAGGATAATTGAATAAGCACTTATGTGATTTTTCACATCCAGTCCAGGATGTATGCCGTTTTTTAAATTTTGTCATCTGTTTCCAATGGAACACAATGGCCTACTCTTATGAACAGCGGAACAGGATTTAATGTGTGCACAAGATGTTCTGTGTGCGTTGACACACGGGCCTCAGTTTATAGTCCATTCGAAGGATTTAGGGAGGTGGGAGTGGGCACTGATGTTAACCAGGGAAAATGTTCCCCTAGTTGGGAATCGGAACTGGGTCTCAGATTGCGGCACAATGTTTCTAACACTAGGCTTTTTCCTTCCGACAAGTGGAGGTAGGCTAGAGGAGGAGGGGTGGGGGGTTTGGAGTAGAGGAGTTTAGGTGTGGGGGTGAGGTAAGTTGGGGAAGGACTGGGTGGGGATACGGTACTATAGAAGAGGACTGGCTAAGAGTTAGGTTTTGGTATGGTGAGTGGGTAGGTAGAGGCGGGTGGGGTGGGTTGGGGAGGAAGGTTGAAATATGGGGTAGAGGAGGACAGGGTGCAGTAGGATAGAGGAGGACAGGGTGAGTTATGGTAAAGTAGGACAGGGTAGAGGTTGCTGTAGGGTAGAGGAGGACAGGGTGGAGGGTAGGGTTAAGGAGGACAGGACGGAGGGTGGGAAAGAGGATGGAGGGTGGAGGGTAGGGTAGAGGAGGACAGGGTTGAGGGTAGGTTAGAGGAAGAGATGGTGGGTGGATTGGTAGATGAGGACAGGATGGAGTTGGGGTAGAATAGAGAAAGTCAGGCTGGAGGGGGTGTTGGGAAGAGGAGGACAGGGTGGAGGGCAGGGTAGATGAGAACAGGTGGAGGTGCAGTAGAGGAAGGGTGAGGGTGGGGTATTGAAGAACAGGGTGGAGGGTGCGAGATAGAGGGAAGGGTCAGGGTGGAGGGTGGAGGTGGGGTGAGTAGAGGACAGGGTGGCGGTAGGTATGGAGGGACAGGTGGATGGGGCTAGATGAGGACAGGGTGAGGGTGGGTAGGTAAAATGAGGATAGGGAATGGAGGGTTAAGTGAGGGTAGTAATAGAACGTGAAGGTGTGGTTGGGACAGGGTGGAGTTGGATAGGGAAGGGTGAGTGTAGAGGTAGAGGTTAGGGGTAGGGACTGGATGAGGGTAGGTTGCGAAGAGGAGGGAGGAGTGGGTGGTAGGGTAGGGGAAAACATGGTGAGGGTTAGGTGTAAAGGAAGGTTGGTGGGTGAGGAGGACAGGGGGGAGGGAAAAGGTAGGTAGGGGGAGGGGAAATAGTGGGAGGTGGTTGGAGGGAGGAAAGGGTGGAGGGGGTGGTAGAGGAAACGATGGGAAGGTGGGGACAGGAGGATAGGTGGAGGGGGGTAGAGGACGACAATTGTGAGGGTTGGGTAGAGAGGACAAGGTGGTGGGTAGGGTAAGGAGGTCATGGTTTGGGAGGTGTAGTAGAAGGAAAGGATGGAAGTGTGAGGTTTTGGGTAGAAGGACATGTAGGGTTGATGTGTAGAGGACAGGGTGTGAGGGTGGGGGTAGAGAGTAGGATGAAGTGGGGTGGGAAGCAGCAAGGTTTGTATGTGGAAAGAGGTGGGGGGAGGGGTAGGGTAACGGGGACGAGAGGAGGCTAGGTGGGGAAAGAGGAGGCAGGGTTGAGGGTAGGGTAGGGAGACAGGTTGTGGGGGTTGGTAGAGGAAGGGACACAGTGGTGAGGTGTTGGGTGTTGGTACAGGGTGGCGGGGGTTATGGAGAACAGGGTGATGGTAGGGGTCGGTAGTGGGTTGAGGTGGAAGGGTGTAGGACAGGGTGAGAGGGTACGGTAGAAGGGGAAGGTGGGAAGGAGGTGGGGTAGAGGATGGACATGGTGGAGGGTGGGGAAGGGTAGGAGAGGGTGGAGGGTGGAGTAGAGGGGGGCAGGGTGAAGGGTGGGATAGGGTAGAAGTTTACATGTTGGGGTAGGGTAGAGGAAGACAGGATCAGCTAAGGTGGGTGAGGGAAAGGTGGAGGGTATAGAAAGGAGGACAGTGTTGAGGGTAGTGTTGAAGAGGACAGGGAGTAGAATTGAGGACGACAGGATTGAGGGTGTGTTAGAGGACAGTATGGCGAGCGGTAAAAAAAAGACAGGATGGAGGGAGTGTTAGAGGAGGAATGGGTGAAGGGTGGGGTGGAGGGGAAGGGTAGAGGGTGGGGTAGGGGTAGAGTAGGACAAGGTGGAAGGGTGAGTAGAGGAGAACAGGTTGGAAGATGCAGTTGGGTAGAGGAGGACAGGCTGGAAGGTAGGGTGGTTAGAGGAAGACAGGATGAAGGGTGGGGTAGATGAGGACAGGGTGGAGGGTAGGGTTGAGGAGGGCAAGGTGGAGGGTAGGGTAGATGAAGACTAAGGGTGAGGGGTAGGCTAGAGGAGGACATGGTGGGGGGGAGTAGAGTAGAGGAAGACAGGGGGGATGGTTGAGGTAAGTTAGGGGAGGGCTGGGTGGGGGATACGGTACTATAGAGAGGATGGGTACACGGGGGAAAGGGATGAAGGTTTTGTGGTAGGGTAGAGGAGGACATGCTGGTGGGTGGTAGAGGAGGAAGGGTGGAGAGTAGGGCAGAGGAGGACAGGGGTGCGATAGGGTAGAGGAGGAAAAGGTGAGGTATGATCAAGTATGACAGGGTAGAGGGTGTTGATAGTAGAGGAGGACAGGGTGGAGGATGGGAAAGAGGATGAAAGGTGGAGGGTAAGTTAGAGGAAGACATGGTGGATGGATTGGTAGATGGGCAAGATGGAGGTTGGGGATAGGGTACAGAAGGTCAGGATGGAGGATGTGTTGGGAAGTGGAGGACAGGGTGGAGGGCATGGTAGAGGAGAACAGGGTGGAGGGTGCAGTAGAGGAGGGCAGGGTTGAGGGTGGGGTATGGTACGATAGGGTGGAGGGTGCGGTAGAGGAGGATTGGGTGGAGGGTGGGATAAGGTAGAGGAGGACAGGGCTGGGGTAGGGTAGAAGAGGAAAGGATTATGTAGAGTAAATGAGGACAGGGTAGAGGATGGGGTAGTGTAAAATGACTGGGTGGAGGGTAGGGTAGAGGAGTGCGTGGTGGAGTGTAGGCTAAAGGAGGACAGGGTGGGGTAGTGTAGAAGAGTACAGAGTGTAGTAGAGTAGAATAAGAAAGGATGGAGGGTGTGGTAGGGTAGAGGATGACAGGATGAAGGCTAGAGGAAGACGTTTGAAGGGTAGGGTACAGGAGGACAGGGTGGAGGGTGAGGAAGAAGAAGACAGGGTGTATGGTTGCGTAAAGGAGGACAGGGTGGGGGAGGGTAGAGACGGACACGATTGGGTAGGGTAGAAAAAAGGGTTGAGGGTGGGATAGAGGACGGATTTAAGGGATGGGTAGTTGGACAGGGTGAATTGTAGGGTAAGGTAGGGGAGGACAGGGTGGAGGTGGGGTAGATGAGGACAGGCTGGAAGGTGGGGTAGGGTAGACGTGTACAGGGTGGAAGGTAGGGTAGAGGAGGACAGGTTGGAGGGTAGGGTAGAGGAGGACAAGGTAAAGGGTAGGGTAAAGGAGGACAGGGTGGAAGGTAGGTTAGAGGACAAGGTTGAGAATGGTGGACATGAGGAAAGAATGGAGGTTGGGGTAGGGTAGATGACATGGTCAAGGGTGTGGTGTGTAGACAATGATGGGAAGGAGGGTGGGGTTGATGAGGACAGGGCATAGGGTAGGGAAAAGGTGGACAGGATGGAAGGTGGGGTGGAGGGGGACAGGGTGTAGGGTAGGGAAGAGGTGGACGGGGTAGAGGGGAGGGTAGGGTACAGAAGGACAGGGTGGAGGCTAGGTTGGGGTAGAAGAGGACAGGGTTGAGGATATGGTAGAGGAGAACTGGCTGTGGAGTGGGGTAACGGAAGACACGGTGAATGGTGGGGTAGGGTCAGTCTGGGTGGAGGGTGGGATATGTGAGGACAGGGTTGATGGAGGTGTAAGGTAGGAAAAGATTGAAGGTTGGGAAGGTAGGACAGGGTGGAGGGTGGGGTAGAGGAGGACAGGGTGGAGGGTGGGGAAGGGTAGAACAGGGTGGTGTGTGGAGTTGTGTGGAGGGGGACAGGGTGAAGGGTGGAATAGGGTAGAAGTTTACATGTTTGAGTAGGATAGAGGAAGACAGGATGGGGTAAGGCAGATGAGGGCAGGGTGGAGGGTATGATAAGGACAGGGTGAGGGTAGTGTTGAGGAGGACGGGGGTGGTGGGGAGGGTAAGTAAGGATGACAGGGTATAGGGCAGTTTAAGGTGAAGGGGGGGGGGGGGTAGTTAGAGGAGAGAGGATTGGAGGGATGGTAAAGGACAGGGTTGAGGGTAGTGTTTAGGAGGACAGGGGGTGGTAGGTAAAGTAGAGGAGGACAGGGTAAAGGCTGGGTAGGGTAAAAATGAGGATAGGGTGTAGTTAGGGTGTAGTAACAGGGTGGAGGTTAGGATAAAGTAGGACAGGTGGGGTAGGGGTAGAAGGTACAGGGTGGGTAGTGTATAGAAAAAGAAAGGATGGAGTTTGGTAGGAGAAAGGTGGACAGGTGGGGTGGGGAGAGAAGGGACCAGTTGGGCAGGGTATAAAAAAAACTGGTATGGTAGAGAACAGGTTGAAGGAGGTAGAGTGGGAGGGGTGGAAGTGGTGGGTTGGATAGAGGAGGGCAGGGTGGAAGGTGGGGCTGTGTAGAGGAGGGCAGGGTGGAAGGTAGGGTGGGGTAGAGGAAGACAGGTTGGAGGGTTTTTTAATATTTCTATTCTATTATATCGAGGATAATGGAATAAGCACTTATATACTTTTTACATCCAGTCCCTGTGTGTATGCGGTTCTGTAAATTCTGCCATCTGTTCCACTGGCACACAATGGCCTACTCTTACGAAAAGCGGAACAGGAATTAACGTGTGCAGCAAAATGTTATAGTCTTTTGGGGAGAGTGGAGTCTGCACTAATGTTAACTCTAGGAGGAAAATATCCCCTTAAACGGGAATCGAGCCCAGGAGCACATGGTGGAGGGTAAGATAGATGAGAACAGGGTGGAGGGTACAGTTGAGGAGGACAGGGTGGAGAATAGGGTAGATGAAGATAGGGAGGAGGGTAGCATAGATTAGGACGGTGTGGAGGTTGGAGTAGAGGGGACAGGCTGGAGGTGGTGTAGAGTACGACAGAGAGGAGGTTGGGGTAGAGGAGGACAGGATGGAGGGTGGGGTCATGGGCCGGGGTGGAGTGTAGGGTAGAGGAGGATAGGGTGGAGGAAGGAAGGTGGCAGGATGGTTAAGGATGTTTGATCCGCCATACAAAAAACACGTGATGGTTCTTGGGTTCGATTCCAGCCCCGCCTTTGTTCCCAGTTTGACAAAAAAATTCAAACTGAATGTCAATCCTTCTGATGAGATATAAACCAAGGCGCTGTGTGCTTTGAACGCATGCATGAAATCATGCGCATCATGTTAAATCCTGTTCCGCTTTTTCAAAGAGTAATCCATATTGTGCGGTGGGAACAATATAAAATTTACAATAAACGCATACAAGGGGATCTGATGTAAAAAATGAGTTCTTATTCATTATCCATTATAAAAAAAAGTTATATGAGGCTTATTTTTTTGTTGCTTTACAAGATTCGCGTCTTGTAAATTCCTTACTTTTTGTATTATTATATATGTTATTAATTAGGTGAGGCAGGGTGGAGTGTGGGGTAGACGAGCACAGGTTGACTGTGGGGTAGAGAAGGCAGGGTGCAGGGTAGGGTTGGATAGAGGAGGACAGGGTGGATTGTGGGGTAGAGGAGGAAGGGTAGAGTGGGGTGTGTGAGTGGAGGGACAGGGTGGAGGATAGGGTAGAGTAGAGGACAGGGTGGAGGTGGTTAGGTAGAGGAGGACAGGTGGAGGTGTTAAGGTAGAGGAGGACAGGATGAGGGTAGGGAGAGGAGGACAGGGTGGAGGTAGATAGACACAGACTGTTGGGTGGTAGTGGCGGAAAGGATGGTGGGGTAGAGAAGGACAGTGTGGGATAGAATAAAAGAAGACAGAATGGAGCGTAAGAAGAAGGGGACAGGGTGGAGGGTTGAATGGAGGGGCACATGGTGGAGGGTTTGGTAGGGTACAAGAGGACAGGGTGGAGGGAATGGTAGGGTTGAGTAGGACAGGGTGGAGGGTTGGGTAGAGGCCGACAGGGTGAAGGGTGGGATACAGAACAGTGTGATAGATGGGGTAGAGGGGTAGAGGGTTATGGGTGGGGTAGTCGTTGAGGAAGACAGGGTAGAGGGTGGGGTAGAGAAGGACAGGTTGAAGGGTGATGTAGGGTGAGAAGGACAGGGTGGAAGGTAGGGTAGGGTAGAGGTCGACAGGGTGGACGGTAGGTTACAGGAGGACATGGTGGAGGGTGGGGTAGCAAAGGGCAGGGTGGTGGGTAGGTGAAGGAGGACAGGGTGTATAATGGGGTATACAAGACAGAGTGGAAGGCGGAGTGGGTAAAGGAGGACAGTGGAGGGTGGGGTAGTTAAGTGCGAAAGGGTCGAGGGTAGGGTAGACGAGGGCAGGGTGAAGAGTAGGGTAGAGGTGGAAGGGTGGAGGGTCAGGTAGAGGACAAGTTGGGTTAGGTTTAGGAGCAAGGGTTGCGTAGGGTAGAAGAGGACAGGATAGAGGGTGGGGTACGGTAGGAAAGGGTTGAGGGTTGGGAAGGTAGGACAGGGTGGAGGGGAGGGTAGAGGGGGACAGGGTGGAGGATGGGGTAGAGGACGACAGGGTGGAGGTTGGGGAAGGGTATGACAAGGTGGAGGGTAGAGAAGAAGGGGGGGCAGGGTGAAGGGTGGGATAGGGTAGAAGGTTGCAGGTTGGGGTAGGGTAGAAGAAGACAGGATGGGGTAGGGCAGAGGAGGCCAGGGTGGAGGGAAGTGTTGAGGAGGACAGGGTTGCAGGGTAGAGGAGAACAGGGTAGAGTGTAGTGTTGAGGAGGACAGCGGGGTAGAATATATGAGGACAGGGTAGAGGGTGGGAAAGGGTAAAGGAAGACAGGTTGGAGGGTAGGGAGAGGAGAAGAGGGCGGAGGGAAAGGTAAAAGAGGACAGGGGTAGGGTAAAAGAGGACAGTGAGTGATAGTGTAGGAAAAGAAAGTGTAGGAGGTGGGGTAGGGTAACGGACGACAGTGTGAAGGGTAAAGGATAACAGGGTTTTGGGTAGGCTAGATGAGGACAGGAGTGGGGTAGAGGACAGGTTGGTTAATGTAAGGGAGGACAGTGTGTGGATGTGTAGAGGAGGACAGGGTGGAGGGTAGGGTAGAGAAGGACATGATGTATGGTAATGTAAAAGAGGAAAGGTTTGGTAGGGTAGAGGAGGACAGGGTAGAGGGTGGAGTAGGGTAGAGGAGGACATGGTGGAGGGTAGTGTAGAGGGGAACAAGGTGGGGTGTAAGGTAAAGGAGAACAGAGTGGGTTAGTGTAGACGAGGAGATGGTGGGACTAATTTAGAAAAAGACAGGGTGGAAGGTGGGGTAGGGTAAAGGAAGACAGGGTGAAGGTTAGGGTAGAGGAGGATAGGCTGAGGGTGGGGTCGCGGAGGACAGGGTGGCGTAGGGTGGAAAAAGACAGGATGGAGGGCGGGGTATAGGAGAAAATGCTGAAGGGTGCGGTCGATGCGGACAGGATGGATGGTGGGGTAGGGTAGAGGAGGACAGGGTGGATGGTGGGGTAGAGGAGAACAGGGTGGAAGATTTGATTAGGTAGAGGACAGGGTGGTAGGTAGGGTCGGGTAGAGGAAGACAGGGCGGAGAGTGGGGTAGATGAGGACAGGGTGGATGGTAGGGTTGAGGAGGACAGGGCGGAGGGTAGGGTAAAGGACAGGGTGGAGGCTGGCGTAGAGGAGGACAGGGTAGAGGGTAAGGTAGGTTAAAGGAGTACAGGGTGGAGGGTAGAGTAGGTAAAGAAAGGAGGGAATACGAATACGAAAATTGTTTTCGAGTGTGAATGGACAAGCTTATAATTTCTTTACACCATGCCCTCAACCCCACCCATCCATTCCCATTCCCCCAAAGAAAAACGCAAAGGAAAAAAACCCAAAACATGGTAGAGGGTGGGGCAGTTGAGGACAGGGTAGATGGTAGAGATGAGGAGGACAGGGTGGAGGGTAGGGTAGGCTAGAGGAGGACAGGGTGGAGAGTGGGGTAAAGGAAGACAGGGTGGAGGGTAGGGTATGCATATGGTATAGAAGGACAGGGCGGAGGGTAGGTTAGAGTAGAGGAGTACAGGGTGGAAGGTATGGTAGAGGAGGACAAAGTGGAGGATGGGGTAGAGAAGGACAGGGAGGAGGGTAGTGTAGATGAGGACGGTATGGAGGTTGGAGTAGAGAAGGACAGGTGGAGGATGGTTTAGGGGAGGACAGGAGGGAAGTTGGGGTAGAGGTGGACAAGATGGAGGGTGGGGTAATGGTTGACAGGGTCGAGTGTATGGTAGAGGAGGATAGGGTGGAGGTTGGTAGATGAGGGCAGAGTGGAGTGTGGGGTAGACAAAGACAGGGTTGAAGGTGGGGTAGACAAAGACAGGGTTGAAGGTGGGGTAGAGGAGGACAGGTCGCAGGGTAGGGTTGGATAGATGACGGACAGGGTGGATAGTAGGTAGAGGAGGACAGGTAGAGTGACAGGGTAGCGTAGAGGAGGACAGGTGAGGATAGGTAGAGTGAGGAGGACAGGGTGAGGGTGCGGTAGGTAGAGGGGACAGGGTGGAGCTTTGGGTAGAGGCAGAGTGAGACAGGGTGGTAGAGGAGGAAGGGGAGAATGGGTGAGTAGGAGGACAGGGTGAAGAGCGTAGGGTAGAGGGGACAAAGGGTGATGGGAGGATGTAGGACAGTTCAATGGGTGGTGTAGTGGCGGATATGGATGGAGCGGAATGTGGGGTAAATGAGGACATGTGGGGTTAGGATAATAGAAACAGAATAGAGTGTTGGTAGAGGACGACAGGGTGGAGGGTTGGATGGAGGAGGACTTGGTGGAGGGTTTGGTAGGGTAGAAGTGGACAGGGTAAAGGGTAGGTTAGGGTTGAGGAGAACAAGGTGGAGGGTTGGGTGGAGACTGACAGGGTGGGGGCTAGGGTACAGGACAGTGTGATGGATGGGGTAGAGGCGGTAGAGGGTTATGGGTGCGGTAGTGGTAGAGGAAAACAGGGTAGAGCGTGGGGTAGAGAAGGACAGGATGAAGAGTGAGGTAGGGTAGAGAAAGACAGGGTGGGTATAGGAGAGGGTAGTTGAGAACAGGGTAGCGGTAGGTAGGGGAGCGGCAGATTGGAGGTAGGGTAGACGAGGACAGGGTAGGGGTAGGGTAAAGGAGGACAGGGTGAACTGGGTTTGGGTTTGAAAGGGACAGGGTTGAGGTGAGGGTAGAGGAGAAAAGGGTGAAGGGTAGGGTAGAGGAGGACAGGGGGGGGGGTGGGGTATGTAGGGAGGACAGGGTGAGGGTGGGGTCAGGTAGAGGAGTAAAGAATGGAGGGTAGGGTAGAGGAGCGCAGAGTTGGAGGTGGGGTAGAGGAGGAAGGGGTGTAGGTGGGTAGGTAGAGGAGGACTAGGGTGGTTAGGATAGAAGAGGACAGGTTGGACGGTGGTGTAGGGTAAACGAGGACATGGTGGGGGTGGGAGGGGATGTAAGGTAGGGTAGAGGAGGACAGGGTGGACAGGGGGGATAGATGAGGACAGGGTGGAAGGTAGGAGAGGAGGACAGGGTTGGAGGGTTGGGTTTGAGGAGGACAGGGTTAGAACGTAGAGTAGGAAAGACAGGGTTGGGTAGGGTAGAGGAAGCAGGGTAGGGAGGTAGGGAGACAGGGTGGACGGTAGGGTAGGCAAAACAGGTTGGAGTAAGGTAAGGAGGACAGGGTAAGGTAGAGGTGGAAAGGAGTTGTAGTTTTGGAAAAGACAGGGTGGTGGTGGGGTAGGTAAAGAAGGATAGAGGGGGAAGGGTAGAGGGAAAACAGGGTGAGAGTATTGTAGAAATGACAGGGTTGAGCGTTTGGGTAGAGGAGGACAGGAGGGAGGGTGGGTTGGGGGAGGACAGGGTAGAGGGTATGCTAAGGAGGACAGGTTGGGTAGGGTAGAGGAAGAGTGGGGTGGTGTAGAAAAGACAGGGTGGTGGGTAGGGTGGGGTAGGGTAAAGAGCAACTGGTTGAAAGGTAGAGGGAAGACAGGGTTTAAGGGTTGGCTAAAGGGAACAGGGTGGAGGGGAGGGGTTAGAGGAGGACAAGGTGGAGGGTGGGGTAGACAAGGACAGTCTGGGGTAGGGTAGAGGAGGATAGGATGGGGTAGGGTAGAAAAAGTCTGGGAGAAGGGTTAGGTAGAGAAGGACAGGGTTAAGGGTTGGGTAGAGCGGACAGGGTGGAGTGTGGTGTAGGGTAGAGATGGACAGGGTGGAGAGTGGGGTAGAGGACAGGATGGAGGGTTGGGTAGTGTAGAGGAGGACAGGGTGGAAGGTAGGGTGGGTAGAGGGGGAATAAAGATTTGACGAAGTCTGTTTTTTTTTCTTTCTTGAAATAATAAATCGTCTAAGTGTGCTTGAGCGTCAGGATCACAATTTGGTGGGATTTTGCATATGCACGTTGTTTTCTTTCAAACTAACTTCGGATGAATGTATTATTATTTTTAATAAATAATTTTATTCATTTCGAAGATATAGACTATATGCATTCATGTGCTTTCCTTACTTTGTGTCCGTGTGTATGCAGTTTGGTAAATTCTTCATCCGTTCCCACAAGAACACAATGGATACTATCCCGATGAGACAGAACGGGGTTTTACCGTGCTCGCTATGATGTTCTTGCGTGGCTAAAATATGATATCCAGCTTGACACGTGCAATTTCTTTTCTGTTTGAAATTTGTCATCGTCTTACCGTCACGCAATAAGGCCATTAACTCTTTCGAAGAGGCGGTATGGGTGTTTACCGAGTGTGGAAATGTTTTCTGCGCGCACAAAACCACGCTTTATAGTCTAAATCTGAGGGACCTTAGGGCGAATGGAGTGGATACTTCTTGAAGGCTCAGGCAGTAACTATTTTTCACATGAGTGCAAATGCGTTATTGATAGGGGGGGGGGGGGGGGGTGAGGGGATTCCTCTTAAAAGAATGCCTTAGTAGTGGTTCGATCCGGGCCGTAAGATCACAAGCGCAATGCTCAAACCACCAGGCAATCCCACCTCACTAAATATAGTTTTAGAAATTTTTGGGTTTGTTTTTTAATTTTATTTCGAAGAGACTGTAAACCGAGGCCCCCTGTGCGAACACATGCAGAACATCTTGCGCACACGTTAAATCCTGTTCCGCTTTTCGAAAGAGGCCATTGTGTGCCGGATTAGGAATCAATGACAAATTGTACCAAACCGATTCAACGGGGACTGGATGTAAAAAAAGCACTATGAGTGCTTATTCCATTATCCTCGATATAAAAGAATAAATAAAAATAAATTGATTATGCAATAAGCTACTCATGTGCTTTTTTGTTTTCCATACAGTCCTTGTGTGTATGCAGTTTCTTGTAAATGTCATCAGTTCCAGCGGGGCACACACAGGATACCTCTTATGAAAGGCGGAGCAGGTTTTACATGTGCACAAGATGTTCTGAGTGTAGTTCGCCACGCTGGGGACCTCGGTTTATTGTCTCATCGAAAGGGCTTTTGATCATAAGACTTTGCCTTAGTTTATGCGTTTCTAACCACTAGTTCTTTCCCCTCCCCTTTCTCCTCCCTCCTTTCCCCATGTCTGTTTGAATCAGTTCTAAACTAATTGTCCTTATCCCCCAACCGCCCTACCATCTAATACAAAACCACCACAAAAATTCCCAAACTAACCCATGGCTCAAATCCTAGTAAGCTGAATTTTGTTTCCCTGATTAATACAAAAGGAAATTCCAAAAGTTTTAATTTATTATTGATTTATTTCTTTTATTTCGAGGATATATATTATTGTGTGTCTTTCTTTTTTTTACATTTAATCCCTGTGTGAGTATGGCGGTTTTGTAATTTTTGTCATTAGTTCCCCACCGGCACAAAAATGACTATCTCTTACAAAATGCGGAACAGGATTTAACCTGTGGGCAAGGGATGTTCTGCAATATGTTGAAGCTGATAGAATTAAATCACTGTCTTTGCTGCAGATGCCTTTTGACTGTTCACAACATTCGGGTCATGTTTTTCTTGATAAATGTTATCTTTATGGTTCCTCGACTAGATCTTGCGATTTGCCATGGGTGATTTTTTGTGTTAGGCGAACCGTTAACACCATTTAGGTAGCCTCATTCCGACTTCGGGTATGATGTCTATTTACATCAGTTCGCGCGAATGAGGGGACGAGATGGCCCTACTTTTACGAAAGATGGAATGGGGTTTAATATTTCCGGTAGATGTTCTTTTGCGTCAGTGGGTCTTGCGCACGAAACTTCGGTTTAGTCTCATCGTAAAAGGTTGGGGGGGGGGGGGGGGGGGGGGTGTTGTTGGAGTTGGTTTATAGTCTCATCCGAAGGCTTTCGGGGGGGGAAGTGGGTTGGTTTTATAGTCTCATTTCCGACTGACTTTAGGGGTAATGGAACATCGGTTACTGATGCCAAGGGCTAAAAACCCCCATATCGGGTCGCCTCTGTAGTGGCTCGATACGGGGCATCAGATCACGAGCTCAAGTGGGTTGTTTAGATAGCATTGATACATTTTGAAGTGACTGAATTGCTATATTTGATCATGTAAACTGTGGGCATTGCTAAGGTTGCTTGTTGTTGATGCTGTTTTCAGGGGTTCTGGTGCCCAACCAAAGTACCAAGCAGCGCAACGGCCTGAAGTGACCAGTTCCAGACTACAGGTAAACGGTCAACGAGGAAGTGGACTAAGAATGGATTCGGACTGTATTTACTGAATAAAAAGATCCAAGTTATTGGTTAGTGCTCAAGAACTTGTCTTCTTACGTCTTACGGGACTAGCAAACATTTTTGCTTTCTCTGCAGAATCAAACCAAATATAGTTCATGATAATCTATCCCTCGGAATGTTTTATATTTTTTCCGTCTTCCTCAGAAGCTCGGACAGCAACTACTGTCTGTCATATGAGCAAAAATGCGTTGCGCTGCCGTCAAGCGCCTGTCAGATCGGGTCCAGCACATCCCACTTCAGCATGGGAGTAAGTTTTATCTTATTTTATCAAATTTTAATTTATTTATTCTTTCTGGAAAAAAGGCAGAGGAAATGGACCAAGAAGGAAAAATATAAAGAGGATGACATGGAGAAAAGCAACAAGGCAGAAACATGACCAGAAGATAAAATATAAAGGGATGACATGGAGATAAGGAACAAGTCGAAAAATGTGAGGGATAAGAAGAGAGAGATAATTCTTTGAAGCAGTAATTTCAGGAAGGGGGGATGCTGTTATTTGTGCTGAACGCCCCCCCCCCCCCCCCCCCCCCCCCCCTCCCTCCCAACGTGCCCTCTCCGACTCTAACTTCCCCATGGGGGATTTGTTTTTTGTTTTTAGATAGAAAATAGGTAAATATGTTCCATAAATTATGCAGCTGTTGGGAAACTCGGTGTCGGAGACCACAAGAATCGAAATTGGAAAATAAGACAAATGAATAGTCGACGATTTTTGGCTCGGAGTTTTAAAAAAAATCCCAGAAATGACGTTACAAAGGACCAAGACTGTTCGTTGCAAAATTCCGAGAGAGCAGTTCAACTTTGAAGTTTACTGATGATTCATTGGAAAATCGGAGAGTGTGTTTTAAGTCGGAAGATTGATCATTTTTTTTTTGATGATAGAAAAAATTGGTTTGGAGGTTGGGGTTTATTGTTAACAAATCTGAGTGATGAGAATTTTTACCAGTGGTTATTTCCATTCCACGCTCTTCTCTCTGTCTCTCTCTGTGCTCTTCTAGCCCTCTGTCTCTCTTTGTCTGTCTGTTTGGGTGTGTTTTTCATGTGCGAGCTGTGTGAGTGTGTGTGTGCATGCCGTTTTGGGGGCGTTTTTGTGTGTGTGCAGCGCGCGTTTCGTGTCTGTGTGTTTGTGTGCGTATGTTTGTTTGTGCGTTGTGACAGGGTTGTGCGGTTGTGTGTGCGCGCGCGCGCGTGTGTGTGTGATCGTGGTGTGTGTGGTTGTGTGTGTGAGTGTGTGTGCGCGCGCGTGCGTGCTCTGTGAGTGTGTGTGTGCATTGGTGCGAGTGTGTTGTGTGGCGTGCGGAGCGTGTGTGTGTTGTGGGAGGGGGTACCACCGTTTCGTAGTAGACAGGTAAGGAAGAGGAAAGGGTGTGCTTAGGAGGGGTCGGCGGTAGAAGCCGTGGTGGTAGAAAAAAAAGTGCTGGATTTTTTTCTTACCCGTTCATTTTGGACGCTTTTATAAAAAAAATGGATTTTTTTTTGGGCCTTGTTTCAAAAGGTCTCAGTTTTCATGGCCGACAGCGAAATTGTTTAAAAGCAGCTTGCTCAAAATGCTTTCGGACTTTGGAATTGCTTCATTTTTGCCCTAATTAATGGAATAATGCACTTAGTGTTTTTAATAAAAGTCCAGTTCCTGTCATGCAGTTTTTTTGTGAAGAGTAGTCATTCCTTTCCCACTCGAGCAAGACAGAGGCGTATATCTTTGGTTAGGCTAGGACGGAAAAGGTTTTGATGTGCGCGGGAAGTGTTCTGACGTGCGTTCACACATTCGGTTTTACAGGTCTATTCGAAAGACTTTTCGCGGGGTTGGAAAAAGATTAGTACACCTGGGAAATTTGCAGGACACCGAAGTCCAGTTGCGCAGCCTTACCTGTTCACAGGACTGGTGATTTTGGTATATCTCATGCTTTTGCGAGCTATGTAACCTTGTGTCTACAGCTATCCCCACACCGTTTTTTGTCTAAGAGCTAGTTGTGTCAAATGTCCTCAGATCTGACCAGCTGACAGATCAACCCCTGCCATGCTTGTTTGAATAACACGAGGCACTTGGCTACCTTAAAAGCATAACCCTGGCCCCCAACATGTGGACCACACATGGCAGGAAGATTTAAAATGGTTGTAAGCTGACACAATGGCTCAAAATTGTTTTCTTGGTTGCGTGTTTTTGTGGGAGGAGGGGCGTGGGTTTTTAGAGTAAAAGTTGTTCTGCGTGTCTTTTGCCACGATACTTTTGTTTTATAGTTTTATCCGGGAAAAACTTTTTGGAGGAGTGGGTTTTGGACTGGATGTTAAACTCCAGAGGGAAAATTTGCGCTTTGAACGAGACTCGAACCCGATGTCAGCAGATCTCGAGCGCGCGATGGGGCAACTCTCTAACAACCATGGCTCTCCCTCCCCCTGAGAGAGTGAGATTTGAGACGGAGAGAGAGAAGACTGATAGACGAGAGATGAGAGAGAGGAGGAGGCTAGTGAGAGAGAGAGGAGTGAGAGTTGAGAGTAGAGTGCGGAGGGGGGAGAGAAGAGGATCTCGGAAGAGTTGAGTGAGAGAGAGAGAGTGTGTGTGTGTGTGTGTGTGTTGTGTGTGTGTGTCTGTGTGTGTTTCTGCATGCACATCTACGGGAATGGTATAACCCACGGCATTTTTTTTTTTGTCATCCACCATGCGTTATCTTCCGGCCCCCTTGTGTTATAGATATCTTTTCAGCTGTTGCATGTGGATTTACAAATTGAATAGTAAAGAAAAAAAAATTGCAAATTTTTGTTGGTAAGGATAGAGATAATCTTTGAAGGTTCGAACAAAAAACTGTGGTTTTTTTTTTATATTAACACCGGTCATGTACTTTTATTTACCTACCTTTCGTTTAGAATAAGCCAAGATAGTCAGTGGTCAGAGCACTCACTCTACCCAAGTTTAGGTCGAGCAGCCGATTGAGCGTGGGAAGGACGACCGTTCGTGCTTCTCGGCTTACCGTGCAGTCCCCCAGTTCAACCAGTTGTAAGATGGGTGCCTGAAGTTCTTTAGGGGGCAGGGAAGGTATTAGCTGCGAGGGAGTGGAGATAGGCGCAGCCTTTAAGTGTGGCCCTGAGGAGAGCTTGATTGGGTTATTCTGAACACCTCGCTCCCCACGCCCGCATAGGTATGGGTGTTCTTTACCTTTTTTGTTTTATATAAGTGAAAGCAGTTTTCCTCTTTGCTTTGTAAATATTGAACAGAAAATTTTTCTTTTCATTTTATAATGGGCATATGTTTGTGGAAATTTGTAGTGGTTTTGTGTCCTGTACCCTTATTTCGTTCTTGCATTTGATTTGCTGTAGGTCAGGGACATGCCCATTAACTAGGTCATTGCACTTCCCAGCCCATTGTTTGACTGCCTCCATCTGCATTTTTGTCCTAGCAATACTATTGTTTTTCATACAAAGAATAACGGGATAAAAGTGATAAAAATTGATGAGGAATAGTGGGAGTAAAAATGGAGGCCTCATAAATAACACAATTGATCCCACAAAATATGATTGTATTAGCAAGTATAAAGTGAAAGATTTTTATATATGGATTTTATGGTTTCTGACATTTGCCTCAACCTTTTGTACTGTATCTGTTATGTCCATCTGTGCTAATTTTCTGCAAGTATGGACTTCCATTTAACATGTCTGCCAGTAAAAGATAATTCCAGGGTAGCAACTTGTTGTTGAATAATGTATTATTGCAGTTCACTGTGATACTACATGAGATAAGGTTGTTGGTTTTGTTTCAGCCTGTCTTATTGCTTTCACCTCTGTACACAAATGATACCTGGTTGTGTAAAACTAGAAAATGTAGTTTTGTCAGGGGTTGCTTTTTTGTTAGTTGGTTCGTAAACTTGTACAAGCATGTGTGTACCAAACACTTGGCTGTATTTTGTTGTTGTGGGAGCTTTAAATCTCTGTGTTTCAGGTTGATGAAAACGTGCCATTCAGCTAGCTATGCTGGTGACAGTAGTCTGTATTGAAAGGGCTTGCCCTTTTAAACATTTTTTCTTGGTTCATTCACTTACTTTGACATTATTTGTTAAAACATGTATAGTTTTCTTGGACTGTACTACCTCAAGTTTTATCTTTATTTGTGCTTTTCTTTGTCCTTTTGGATGGTACTTCTTTTAAAGTTTGAGTCAAAAGTGAAGCAGTTTACTTTCCAACGCGCCTTTTTGTTCTTTTTTTTTTGCAAACGATAACTATTTTGGGTATTGCCTCTTCTGTGTATTGCCCATTGTAGCTGTTATACTATTATATAAATTATATATATATATATATTTATATATATATATTTATATATATATCCTATATATATATATATATACTATATATATATATATATATTTTATTCCCGCAACATAGCCTGACTGGGGAAATGTTTTGATGCTGAGGTATAGCAACGTTTACAACCTGTTTTTGCTTGACCGTCATTATGTGATGATAGAGGATTTACACACATTGCTGTTAGTATGTAATCAGCTTTGCTTCTATTTTTCCCCTGTATTTCTTGACAGCCCTGTGCAAAAAATTGATGATAACCTGAATGTTTCGTAGATTTTTTTTTAAATGTGGTGAGCACACTCCACTGACACTTCGTACTACCCAAACGACTTTCTTTCCTGTCGGAAAAATGTGTGCACACTTTTTTTTTAAAACATACAGCTAATGTTGGCACTTACCCATTCAGGTGTCTGTGCTTTCTGGCTGTAAAGATTCACGGCCTGGAACTGAAATGCTTTGTCCTTCCTGTGTTTTGAATCTAGACTAGGAATGAACACAATCATTCTGGTAATATATGTTCAAAAGGTATGAGAAATCTAAAGCTAACGAAAAGTCAGTGGGTCTGTCTTTGTTATGTCACTGCTGGTCTGAGCATCGGGATAAAGCCTACTCACCCTTAGCAAAAACGAGAGGGCTGGAGTTAGGGGTTGGGTAGCCGGCTCGCAGCTGATAGAAAAAGGGGAAACGCAGATTTGACTTTGTACACAGGGCGTTCAAACCTTGAAAGAAATGTTCCACAAATCTGAAATTGTTTCCACAAATCTTTTAAAGGTTCTACATATCTGATGAATTTCTACCAATATCTTGGATATGTTCTACAATCTGCCAAAGGAAAATTTAAATACAAACAACAAAAACTTGACTCAAGGTTCTTTGTTCAGAGGTTCTGTTCATGATTGGACTGTTTAGTGTAGAGTGTTGTGCGCAAGATTACCTTGGCTACACATCTTCTGTCCGTATTTCTCATTGTCTCTCCTCACTCCCTCTTTCTCTCTCTCCCTCACTCTATCTTCCTTCCCTCCCCTTCTCCTCTCCACTTCTCACTCCCCATTTCCTCTCTCTCTCTATCTCTCCTCTCTCTCTCTCTTGCTGCTGCACACTCTCTCTCTCTGCTGCTGCACATCTCTCTCTCTCTGCTGCGCACTTAGTTATCTGGATGGACACCACATAGAATCTCTCTCTCTCCCTCTCTCGCTTCTCTTTCTTACACCCATCTTTACCCCCCCCCCCCCAAATTCAAATTTCTTACATTGCAATTGTACTTAATCAGTCTTACGCAAACACTACGATCTGGTGTAGATGTTTTCAATATGGGCCTGTCGAAATATTCATACAAGGCACGTATATAAGTTTACAAACTTTTTATTTTCCAATTGCATGCTTTGTGGCTCCCTCAATAAATTGCCCCAGGACTTCCCCCCTCTGTTATCTTCTCTTATTATCGTATCTATTTTTTTTTTTTAGATGGCCAATTGCTTGCTTTCTTTTTTTCTTTTTCTTTTTTTCCTTGATGTTTTTCCCTCTAGTTTTCTTTTTTTTCTTTCTTGCTTTTTTTTTTTACTGAGGGGTGGAAGGGGGGCAGCGGTTCAATACTTTGCCTTAGGTGAATCCTTATATGATCATTTTTCATGCTTCGCCTGTTTTTTAAATAAAAGTGTTCATCTCTGTCAACTACAGCGCCAAAAGCCAGGCGTCTGTTGAATTCCTTGGTTTCAGTTCAAAACCATACTACAGCTTGCAGTACGGACTGGTCTGCACGCCTGCTGAGAAAGTGGCCCTTCATGGACAAGTAGCTCTGGAAGACTTCAAACCACTTTGGATGAAGAACACATGAGAAGCAAGGAGAGACGCAGGGTTCCATACATGTTTTTCCTCCACACTCTGGTTTTCAGCCTTTCCTCAGCATGTAAACCACGCCAAAGGCCACATAGAGCAAGACATTACCTACTTCCCTCCCTGAAACACGGAAGGGATGACGTGATTATTGCAGTATCCGGACAGCTCATAAGTTCACCAGAGAGCCTCTTTGCACAGCAAGTATGAATGCAATTGCTTGAGTGAGAAGATTGGTTGTTGTGTGTGTAAGTTGTCGGTTGGTTTTGTTTGTTTGCTCTGTTGTCATCGTTCGTTGTTTTAAAGCTTACTTTGAAGGATCCACCATTATTACTTTTTTTCTTTATATAATTATGAGTAAAGGTGTTGGTTTGCTAAGGTTGTGTGTTTTCGTTGTTTGTGTTTTAAAGCTTTTAATTTGTTTTATTTCCACTGACTGTTTTATTAATGGAGTGAATTACCTTGTTGGTTAGTTATGTTGTTGTCACGTCGTGTATACAGCTTGAATTTGTAGATCGCCTAAGAGTTTTTTTTTTTTCTTTTGTCCATTGTCGTTGTCTAAGCTATAGAAGAATCACCAAGTTGATTTTTTTATTTAGAATAAATGTTGGTTGGTTGGTTAGTCAGTTTCGTCAACCGATTGTTGTCTAAATCTTTTTACTTTTCATGATCACACAGAGCACGCATTCCTACTCTTTTCCGAACTCGCTGAGCTACACAGTAAAGTCTTTTGATGTAGAGTACTCACCGTATAGGGCTGCAATTATTCCGATTCGAGAGATAATTTTGTGTTCAGATGGAAGAAGCATGATCCTCACTAGGATTTTTAAAGTACATGTCTAGATTTTAAGGTAGGTTTTCTCAGTCTACTCTTTTGTTATATATCATTCGGAAACATATACATAACAGATATTCGGATTGGTCGCTGGGGGACATAGAGGAAGTTTGTCTTTCTATAGAGATGTTGAAAGATTCACTATTGTGGGTAAGTCGCAGATCTTCGCACTTGTAAGGATCAGTTTGTAGTCTCAGTTCCATATGGGACTTTTCCTGGAAGTGAGTGGGAGTCAGCTGATTATCTTGACTGTATAAGACGTCCAATAGCTAAGAATCCTCGGCTTGTCAGGCGGTCATCTGGTGGTCTCATCTTGTTGCCGAAGGCATCTGTTAAATCGACTAGTAGAGGCTAATGCTCTATACACACTAGGCTTTTTCCGCTTTCCCTGACGCCTCCTTGTGCCCTCATTCTGCCTTTTCTCGCTAGTGTATTTTTTGGATTCGTGATGTTGCGAGGATGATATCCACTTCTCAACACGCATGTTGTATAACGGTCGCGTGTTTTTTGTATAGCTAACTAATGTTTGTTACTATTGTGATGGTCTTCGAATGATAGGCTACTTTTAATATATTTTATAGTTATATTTATAATTTGCTTTTGCTGTGAGATAATAGAACTGAAAGTTAGCAAAGCGCATTCGTGTGTTTGTATTTAATGTGACATCCTTAGTCTCCTCGTTGTGATGGCAGTTTTTTAATTGTCTTTTCCTATCAGTGTACACAATGGCCCTACTCTTACGCTGATAAAGCGGGAACGAGTTTTAAACGTCGTGCCACAAGATGTTCTGCGGCAGTTCGCAATACGGTCATGCATGTTATAGTCTCTTCCGAAAGTATTTTAGGTGGGGAGTTGGAGTCAGCATTCATGTTAATCTCAGAGGAGACAAATCCCCTTGTTCGAGAGTTTACGAGTCGCAACGAGGGGACCAAAATTCTAAGTACGTCTGAAGATCACATCAGTCAGTCTTTCAAGAAGCTTATAGAAGATTTCTTATTCCAGTCAGAAGTTTTTCTTTCAAGATTTCCAGTAATACATCAGAACTTAAAAAGACCAGTAGCTGCTGAACAGAACAGACCTGCATTGTAGATTCTCCGTCTCTCACCCCAGACAGAAGGGAACCCACAGCAGAAAGAAAATCCCATCTCCAGACCTTTCACAGAGAACCAGAAATATCACAGTACTACCCCACAATGAGACCTCTGAAGTACTGAAACAGAAACACGCCCAGATGCCGACTAGACAGCCACAGTCCCAGTCAGACTCCACGACATCAGAGACAGACTTCCATTCAAAATGTACAACCTGATATCAGAAGTCAGCTTTCCTAGGTTCAGAAGCAGGTAAAACAGAACTTTCAAGAACAGACACTGTAAACCAGATAATGTTTCTGTCAGTTTCAGAAGATCAAGATCTACTGGACACTCTGATGAAGAAGATAGTTCAGTTGAACTTCACTATTCTTCCATGAAGCTTTTCAGATGTATTCTTCCCTTCCAGACAGAAAGCCATACCCCCCACCAGTCAGAGTCCTGAGCTTATCTAGATGCTCATGCTTAAGTTTACTGATCCTCCAGAACAGTCAGCCGGACACTAGGTTCCAGCAGATTAAGCCAGATGTACTACTCACTACACAGATGCCAGAAAGACTCAGAACAGACTTCGGCCTTCAGATCCAACTCAGAATCAGGAATCTCTAGAATTTTCTCCGATCTGATCTCTCTTCGATTCCCCCCCAGATTCTCAGACAGACCACAAGTTCAGTGTTCCCCAGATTCTCCCTTACAGACTAGAAGAATACCAGTTATTGCAAGTTGTCTACCTGTCCCTCCATCCAATCAGAAAACTTGCTCCAGATCAACTCACGACCGATCCCAGAACTCAGAAGTCCAGGGATCAGATAGCAGATCAGATTCAGTAGATCAATATTATTTCGAAAGCATTTTGTTGCCACTCTGCACGTGACTGTTGTAGCACAGAGTTCGGATACTGTTTGCGCAGATTTCCTTGTTACAATTGGTATACTATGCAGATATGTTTCTGATAAAGTGAAACTTTTTTGGAGGGTCTGTTGTGTGTGGGGACCATGGGGGGGAGGGGTGGGGGGGGGGAGGGGGCAGCGCTCGTGGTCAAAGCCGACCGGACTCTGTAATCTTTATAATAGGAAATTTCGCAGCATAGGTTGGCGGCGCTTGGCCAATCACCTAATGTGGAATTTCACCTGGATGCCAAAATTTTTTCGTTACGTTTCCTCCGCTACAGCTCCGTGTGTTCACCAAAGTGTGGAGATTGAGTTTGCACAAGTTTTTGCCCCAAAAACACGTTTATAGGCTGCCGCTTCTGATTCCGGGACTGTATGGTCTAGCGCTTTAAATCGAGGATAGTGCGCTTGTGTCTTTTTAGTCCATTATCATTCCGGCGCTTACAGCGTAGGCCACGAATGACCTTACTCTTCCGAAAGTTTGCTGTATGCGGGTTTTTAATGGTGCGTTAAGTTGTTTTCCGCGTGCATTCGCACTCAGGACCTCGGTTTTATGTCTCAGCTCCCGCGACTTTCGGATGAAGGTGGTATGGGGTGGGGGTGGGGTGAGTACTAATAATACTCTTCTCTCCCGCTCGCTGCTTTACCTTCCCTATCCTATAAGAGGCTGAGGTACCCCATTTTACTGATGGTGGGAACTGGGGAACTGTACATGGAGCCCATTGGTGCCGACAAACGGTCATCCAATTCCATTCGGTATAACCTAGCTCAATGTTGCTTGCCCTTGGCTGGGGGATTAGGGATTGTCTGTGCATTATGATCATAACGTAAACGTCCCTCAACATGGTCTATGTGGTGGCTCGAAATCCGGCACGTCTGATCCACAAGCGCAGAGACATTGAAACAATAAGGTTAATCCGCTACTCTTTTTTGTCGTCTGATTTTATTTTGGGGGTACAATAATAAAGTTTACTCTGTAGACCATGTAATGATAGTTCATGTTCTTTGGGTCTTTTGTCAACAATGATCTTTCCCTGCATGTTCGTCACCCTCCTTCATCTCCAGAGTTCAGGAGAAGCCATTATTGTTCTTTGTCACCGTTTTGTTCTCACGCAGTGTATTCGTGTCACCTTCTCACCTGGAGATTACTCAGAGAGTCGTTCACATTAATCGGGTCACCACAGATCTTCAGGAGTTATCTGACCCTTCTGTATCAACAACGAGTCTGATGGAGACAGGTCTTTTAATGGTCACTTGGTTACAGACTTCTCCAGTGATCATACACCCTTATCGCAGGAGATCTATGAAGATGCCACGGCCACGATGTTGGAGCGCGTGTCCCAGATAACATTGTGTTCCAAGATCCCACCATGACTCAGTAGGACAAGATGTCCGGGGTTATGTGGCTTGAAGGGGTCTAGTATGGAGATAAGGTGTAAAGTTGCTTATCGATTATCCCTGTAGGACAGAACTCTAGTGACTCACCTGCCTGGTTCGATGCCCAGGGATCTAGAACAATCCACGCATTCTTCACTTCACTGGATTGAAACCTGCGTTGTAGGTTGGAGTTTGGTGGGCTTAGGTATCTGAGTGGCGTTCATTATGATCCTTACATATCTGACTACAACTTTTAGGGATCTAGATTCGACGTAGACAATCAACGCCCGCTCCGTCATTTACACCAACCCCCTGGTCTTTTCTTTTTCTTTTTTCTTTACTTCTTTCTCTTCGTTTCCTAAACACTCAGTCATATACTACTGATGTTCTGTCATAGGAGCGAAAGTGCGCCTGCACTTGCCGCTGACACGCCTGACGAGTCAGGCGCCAGACTTTCAGACGCTAGTTACCGACCGCATGAGCGTAGGGTTTTAGTTTCACCCCTGCTTGAACACCTCTTACAACCTCCAGCGCCCCCAAACATCGGTCTCTAAGACATCTTTCTCTAACGTATGGGTTCCTCTTCTTGTCCACGATTCCTCAGAAGTCTTGCTATTGGTTGTCTTAGTTGTCAACGAGGGTTCGCTACTCGTTCTGGGCTGTGTGTCTCAAGTTTCTAACATCGCATCTCTATGAGCTTTGCATCGCAACGCATTCTAAGAGCTAGTATTCAAGCTAGCATTCGCAACGCAATCTAGATGGTAGCTATTCTAACCGCTATCGCAAGTAATCGGTTAGCATCAACGCTTTCAAGAGGTAGCATCAAAATCGATCATGAGTTGGTAGCTTCAATACGCGATCATAGAGCTATGTGTGCATCAAAAACACTCAAGATGATAGGCTATTAAGCTAAAGAAGCTATCATCATGAGCTACGCAATCATCGAACAACAGCTAGTATCAAGAGCTCCTTTAGTCTTCAAATCTCATCAAGAGCTAGCTTCTCAAACGCCACAGCATGTTCTCAAGGATACGTCGTCGCTGTAATGCGAGTATCAAGACGCGAAGACTATTCGTCATGCCGGAGCAGTTATGAAGAGCTGCATCAGTACGTGGGAGCAGGCATTCAAGATATCCGTCGCGAACAGCAGCATCAAGTAACATCGTCAGACCGGAGCACGCATTCAAGAACTACATCGTCGTCCCGGGCAGTATGTAAGAGCACATCATCGCAACAGATCATTGCATGCAGCTCGTTGCAAGAGCAACATTGTTGCTAGCAGCTTTGTTTATTCAAGTAGCAAACATCGTATCGGAGCAGCATCCGTACGTCGGAGCAGTCATCAACAGCAAACATCATCGCACGGATCAGTACTCAAGATGTCAAAGACATCGTACGGTTCGGCAGCAGCATCAAGAACTACCATAGTCGCGGAGCTAGTATCATGCGCAAACTTAGTCGTCGGTCAGCAGCATCAAGACATCGTCGTCGGTGCATGACATCAAGAACAAATCTGTCGTCGGAGCAGCCATCAAGAGCAACAGTCGTTTCGATCGGAGCAGCATCCAGAACAACATTCGTAGATCGGAAGCAACATATCATATACGGAACAGTATCGAGGGCAACATCGTCGCAGCTTGCGTGTTCGTGGGTTTGGGTTTGATGGTGGGGTGTCTGTTGTATTATATTGTGTTTTGTGGTGTTGTGGGGGCTGTGTGTTTTGTGTGTTCCCAAAGACAACGTCGGAGCTGCATCTAGAGGCAACATTGTCCGGTCGGAGCTAGCGCAGTATTAAAAATCAAGTCGGTGCAGATTTCAGGCTCAAGCTTCAGTCGCGAGCGCAGTTGTCAAGAAACGTCGCCGGCCTCTAGCTCTAGTTAGCATTTGAGACTCAACAGCATCTGAAGCATATGTGTCAACACAGACGTCATCGATGTGCTGCATCAGTAGCTGACTTCGTTGCTGGAGCAGTATCATGAGCAACATCGTTGCTGGTGCTGTTCATCCACCAACTCTAGTTATGTAAGTACACACACATTTTTGTTGTGTGTTCCTTGTTAGAGGCCTTCAAGGTTCTCTCTCCAGGTTAGATGGTTGTTGTTATGTGAAGCTTCCTCCCTACCACCTTTGTTCTGCATCCTGTCCACTAAGCAGATCATGCATACTCTTCCTGGGTTTTATTGTTGTGTCGTATGATGTGTGTGTTACACATGGGAACATTGGTTTATAGTTTCATCGGATGGAGCTTTAGGCGTGTGGAGTCTGATACTGACTGTTAACTCAGGGAAAATATTCCCTTGAAAGGGTGCTGTGGTGGTGACTCCAGACGTTTAGATCACGAGCACATTGTTTTTACCACTATGCTATCCCGCCCCTCTCAACATGTTCTAATTGTTTGGCTTCCGAGTTTTTAAATGTATAGTGGTGTACTGTAAAGCTGATGATTGGTTGCTGAATAATTTTAGTTGTTTTTACCATGCCATAAGTATCAGAATGAATCCAAGCATTGGCAAGTTCCGCCATCTTAATTTTTTGGCACCTAAAAATCCAAACTTGTATTTTATTTCAAGGATAGTAGATAAGAATAATGGTTTTTTTAATCCTGACTCCGTGTGTATGGCCAGTTTTGGTCAATTTTGTCATCGGTTCCACCTACTCATAAATTACTTCTTCCGAAATATTGTGAACGGGCTTTAACGTGTGAGCAAAGTTGTTTCTGCGTGCGTCATTGCGCACACGGGACACCTTTTAATTGTCTCTATCCGAAAAAGTGGAAGTTAATTCATCATGTGACTGTTGAGATTTTAATGTCGAGACCCCTAAATTCTGCGCTCTCAGGACATAACTCTACATGGCACTTTAGTCATTTTGCTATCACATTCCTCCGGAACAGAGTCATACTTTTCAATAATTACTGGTATTTGCAACATTCCTATTTCAGTATTAAAAGCTTTTTTAAATTGTGTTCTGGGAGCATACAGGAATTGCATGAAGTCAAGTGAAAAACATAAGTTCATTTATCTTCTTAGATACTGACATGGAAATCTAACTACCTGGAAATAAAAATTGACGTTCGAAATAGTAATAGCGAGTGTGGTGTTGAAATATCAAATTGTGTTGTATACCCCTTCAAGTACAAATAATTCTGATTTTCTCTGCCTGAAATTCGGGGATGCTTTCACAGGGAGAACGCGTCACCACATGATCAGCGTTCACCATTATTTTTCCTTTTCATGTGTGCATATGTACGTTTTCTCCCTATCAGTGTCCCTGTTTTCCTACAAAATTTTGCCCAGGAGAACTATTTTGTTGTGTGTTCTTTTACGTGTGATAAATACGCGATGTATACAAAAACCTTGGTTTTCTTCTCATCCGAAAGAATAGTACCCAGACCACGGCCAATCACGGTCTTCCACAATCGCCGGTAAAGTTTCGCGGCACAAAACAGGGATCAATACACCTCAGTCGACTTCTCGCTTTTAGGCACCACTGATCCACAAATAGGAATATAGCCTCCCGGGGATATCACTGAAAACATTTTTGGTTTCTTTGACCAAGAGTGACTATTTTCTCATGGTGTGTGTGCTATTTTCATTTCCCGTGTCATAGTTCTGAATACGTCATATAATGACGAAGTCTGTTTTTTTTTCTTTCTTGAAATAATAAATCGTCTAAGTGTGCTTGAGCGTCAGGATCACAATTTGGTGGGATTTTGCATATGCACGTTGTTTTCTTTCAAACTAACTTCGGATGAATGTATTATTATTTTTAATAAATAATTTTATTCATTTCGAAGATATAGACTATATGCATTCATGTGCTTTCCTTACTTTGTGTCCGTGTGTATGCAGTTTGGTAAATTCTTCATCCGTTCCCACAAGAACACAATGGATACTATCCCGATGAGACAGAACGGGGTTTTACCGTGCTCGCTATGATGTTCTTGCGTGGCTAAAATATGATATCCAGCTTGACACGTGCAATTTCTTTTCTGTTTGAAATTTGTCATCGTCTTACCGTCACGCAATAAGGCCATTAACTCTTTCGAAGAGGCGGTATGGGTGTTTACCGAGTGTGGAAATGTTTTCATGCGCGCCACAAAAACACGCTTTATAGTCTAAATCTGAGGGACCTTAGGGCGAGATGGCAGTGGTTATCTTCTGAAGGCTCAGGCTGTAACTATTTTCACATGAGTGCAAATGCGTTATTGATAGGGGGGGGGGGGGGGGGTGAGGGGATTCCTCTTAAAAGAATGCCTTAGTAGTGGTTCGATCCGGGCCGTAAGATCACAAGCGCAATGCTCAAACCACCAGGCAATCCCACCTCACTAAATATAGTTTTAGAAATTTTTGGGTTTGTTTTTTAATTTTATTTCGTAGAGAAGAGACTGGTATCCGAGGCCCCCTCGTGCGAAAACATGCAGATCTCTTGCGCACACGTAATCTGTTCCGCTTTTCGAAAGATGGCCATTGTGTGCCGGATTAGGAATCAATGACAAATTGTACCAAACCGATTCAACGGGGACTGGATGTAAAAAAAGCACTATGAGTGCTTATTCCATTATCCTCGATATAAAAGAATAAATAAAAATAAATTGATTATGCAATAAGCTACTCATGTGCTTTTTTGTTTTCCATACAGTCCTTGTGTGTATGCAGTTTCTTGTAAATGTCATCAGTTCCAGCGGGGCACACACAGGATACCTCTTATGAAAGGCGGAGCAGGTTTTACATGTGCACAAGATGTTCTGAGTGTAGTTCGCCACGCTGGGGACCTCGGTTTATTGTCTCATCGAAAGGGCTTTTGATCATAAGACTTTGCCTTAGTTTATGCGTTTCTAACCACTAGTTCTTTCCCCTCCCCTTTCTCCTCCCTCCTTTCCCCATGTCTGTTTGAATCAGTTCTAAACTAATTGTCCTTATCCCCCAACCGCCCTACCATCTAATACAAAACCACCACAAAAATTCCCAAACTAACCCATGGCTCAAATCCTAGTAAGCTGAATTTTGTTTCCCTGATTAATACAAAAGGAAATTCCAAAAGTTTTAATTTATTATTGATTTATTTCTTTTATTTCGAGGATATATATTATTGTGTGTCTTTCTTTTTTTTACATTTAATCCCTGTGTGAGTATGGCGGTTTTGTAATTTTTGTCATTAGTTCCCCACCGGCACAAAAATGACTATCTCTTACAAAATGCGGAACAGGATTTAACCTGTGGGCAAGGGATGTTCTGCAATATGTTGAAGCTGATAGAATTAAATCACTGTCTTTGCTGCAGATGCCTTTTGACTGTTCACAACATTCGGGTCATGTTTTTCTTGATAAATGTTATCTTTATGGTTCCTCGACTAGATCTTGCGATTTGCCATGGGTGATTTTTTGTGTTAGGCGAACCGTTAACACCATTTAGGTAGCCTCATTCCGACTTCGGGTATGATGTCTATTTACATCAGTTCGCGCGAATGAGGGGACGAGATGGCCCTACTTTTACGAAAGATGGAATGGGGTTTAATATTTCCGGTAGATGTTCTTTTGCGTCAGTGGGTCTTGCGCACGAAACTTCGGTTTAGTCTCATCGTAAAAGGTTGGGGGGGGGGGGGGGGGGGGGGTGTTGTTGGAGTTGGTTTATAGTCTCATCCGAAGGCTTTCGGGGGGGGAAGTGGGTTGGTTTTATAGTCTCATTTCCGACTGACTTTAGGGGTAATGGAACATCGGTTACTGATGCCAAGGGCTAAAAACCCCCATATCGGGTCGCCTCTGTAGTGGCTCGAACCGGGGCCATCAGATCACGAGCTCAAGTGGGTTGTTTAGATAGCATTGATACATTTTGAAGTGACTGAATTGCTATATTTGATCATGTAAACTGTGGGCATTGCTAAGGTTGCTTGTTGTTGATGCTGTTTTCAGGGGTTCTGGTGCCCAACCAAAGTACCAAGCAGCGCAACGGCCTGATTTTGTGACCAGTTCCAGACTACAGGTAAACGGTCAACGAGGAAGTGGACTAAGAATGGATTCGGACTGTATTTACTGAATAAAAAGATCCAAGTTATTGGTTAGTGCTCAAGAACTTGTCTTCTTACGTCTTACGGGCTAGCTAACGTTTTTGATTGTCTCTGCAGATCAATCCAAATGAAAGTTCTATGATAAATCTATCCCTCGAATGTTTTATATTGTTTCCGTCTTCCTCAGAAGCTCGGACAGCAACTACTGTCTGTCATATGAGCAAAAATGCGTTGCGCTGCCGTCAAGCGCCTGTCAGATCGGGTCCAGCACATCCCACTTCAGCATGGGAGTAAGTTTTATCTTATTTTATCAAATTTTAATTTATTTATTCTTTCTGGAAAAAAGGCAGAGGAATGGACCAAGAAGGAAAAATATAAAGAGGATGACATGGAGAAAAGCAACAAGGCTGAAACATGACCAGAAGATAAAATATAAAGGGATGACATGGAGATAAGGAACAAGTCGAAAAATGTGAGGGATAAGAAGAGAGAGATAATTCTTTGAAGCAGTAATTTCAGGAAGGGGGGATGCTGTTATTTGTGCTGAACGCCCCCCCCCCCCCCCCCCCCCCCCCCCTCCCTCCCAACGTGCCCTCTCCGACTCTAACTTCCCCATGGGGATTTGTTTTTTGTTTTTACGATAGAAAATATGTGTAAATATGTTCCATTAAATTATGCAGCAGTTGGGAAACTCGGTGTCGGAGACCACAAGAATCGAAATTGGAAAATAAGACAAATGAATAGTCGACGATTTTTGGCTCGGAGTTGTAAATAAAATCCCAGAAATTGACGTTACAATGGTCCAAGACTGTTCGTTTGCAAAATTACGAGGAGGCAGTTCACTCTTTGAAAGTACCTGATGATTCAGTGGAAAATCGGAGAGTGTGTTTTAAGTCGGAAGATTGATCATTTTTTTTTTGATGATAGAAAAAATTGGTTTGGAGGTTGGGGTTTATTGTTAACAAATCTGAGTGATGAGAATTTTTACCAGTGGTTATTTCCATTCCACGCTCTTCTCTCTGTCTCTCTCTGTGCTCTTCTAGCCCTCTGTCTCTCTTTGTCTGTCTGTTTGGGTGTGTTTTTCATGTGCGAGCTGTGTGAGTGTGTGTGTGCATGCCGTTTTGGGGGCGTTTTTGTGTGTGTGCAGCGCGCGTTTCGTGTCTGTGTGTTTGTGTGCGTATGTTTGTTTGTGCGTTGTGACAGGGTTGTGCGGTTGTGTGTGCGCGCGCGCGCGTGTGTGTGTGATCGTGGTGTGTGTGGTTGTGTGTGTGAGTGTGTGTGCGCGCGCGTGCGTGCTCTGTGAGTGTGTGTGTGCATTGGTGCGAGTGTGTTGTGTGGCGTGCGGAGCGTGTGTGTGTTGTGGGAGGGGGTACCACCGTTTCGTAGTAGACAGGTAAGGAAGAGGAAAGGGTGTGCTTAGGAGGGGTCGGCGGTAGAAGCCGTGGTGGTAGAAAAAAAAGTGCTGGATTTTTTTCTTACCCGTTCATTTTGGACGCTTTTATAAAAAAAATGGATTTTTTTTTGGGCCTTGTTTCAAAAGGTCTCAGTTTTCATGGCCGACAGCGAAATTGTTTAAAAGCAGCTTGCTCAAAATGCTTTCGGACTTTGGAATTGCTTCATTTTTGCCCTAATTAATGGAATAATGCACTTAGTGTTTTTAATAAAAGTCCAGTTCCTGTCATGCAGTTTTTTTGTGAAGAGTAGTCATTCCTTTCCCACTCGAGCAAGACAGAGGCGTATATCTTTGGTTAGGCTAGGACGGAAAAGGTTTTGATGTGCGCGGGAAGTGTTCTGACGTGCGTTCACACATTCGGTTTTACAGGTCTATTCGAAAGACTTTTCGCGGGGTTGGAAAAAGATTAGTACACCTGGGAAATTTGCAGGACACCGAAGTCCAGTTGCGCAGCCTTACCTGTTCACAGGACTGGTGATTTTGGTATATCTCATGCTTTTGCGAGCTATGTAACCTTGTGTCTACAGCTATCCCCACACCGTTTTTTGTCTAAGAGCTAGTTGTGTCAAATGTCCTCAGATCTGACCAGCTGACAGATCAACCCCTGCCATGCTTGTTTGAATAACACGAGGCACTTGGCTACCTTAAAAGCATAACCCTGGCCCCCAACATGTGGACCACACATGGCAGGAAGATTTAAAATGGTTGTAAGCTGACACAATGGCTCAAAATTGTTTTCTTGGTTGCGTGTTTTTGTGGGAGGAGGGGCGTGGGTTTTTAGAGTAAAAGTTGTTCTGCGTGTCTTTTGCCACGATACTTTTGTTTTATAGTTTTATCCGGGAAAAACTTTTTGGAGGAGTGGGTTTTGGACTGGATGTTAAACTCCAGAGGGAAAATTTGCGCTTTGAACGAGACTCGAACCCGATGTCAGCAGATCTCGAGCGCGCGATGGGGCAACTCTCTAACAACCATGGCTCTCCCTCCCCCTGAGAGAGTGAGATTTGAGACGGAGAGAGAGAAGACTGATAGACGAGAGATGAGAGAGAGGAGGAGGCTAGTGAGAGAGAGAGGAGTGAGAGTTGAGAGTAGAGTGCGGAGGGGGGAGAGAAGAGGATCTCGGAAGAGTTGAGTGAGAGAGAGAGAGTGTGTGTGTGTGTGTGTGTGTTGTGTGTGTGTGTCTGTGTGTGTTTCTGCATGCACATCTACGGGAATGGTATAACCCACGGCATTTTTTTTTTTGTCATCCACCATGCGTTATCTTCCGGCCCCCTTGTGTTATAGATATCTTTTCAGCTGTTGCATGTGGATTTACAAATTGAATAGTAAAGAAAAAAAAATTGCAAATTTTTGTTGGTAAGGATAGAGATAATCTTTGAAGGTTCGAACAAAAAACTGTGGTTTTTTTTTTATATTAACACCGGTCATGTACTTTTATTTACCTACCTTTCGTTTAGAATAAGCCAAGATAGTCAGTGGTCAGAGCACTCACTCTACCCAAGTTTAGGTCGAGCAGCCGATTGAGCGTGGGAAGGACGACCGTTCGTGCTTCTCGGCTTACCGTGCAGTCCCCCAGTTCAACCAGTTGTAAGATGGGTGCCTGAAGTTCTTTAGGGGGCAGGGAAGGTATTAGCTGCGAGGGAGTGGAGATAGGCGCAGCCTTTAAGTGTGGCCCTGAGGAGAGCTTGATTGGGTTATTCTGAACACCTCGCTCCCCACGCCCGCATAGGTATGGGTGTTCTTTACCTTTTTTGTTTTATATAAGTGAAAGCAGTTTTCCTCTTTGCTTTGTAAATATTGAACAGAAAATTTTTCTTTTCATTTTATAATGGGCATATGTTTGTGGAAATTTGTAGTGGTTTTGTGTCCTGTACCCTTATTTCGTTCTTGCATTTGATTTGCTGTAGGTCAGGGACATGCCCATTAACTAGGTCATTGCACTTCCCAGCCCATTGTTTGACTGCCTCCATCTGCATTTTTGTCCTAGCAATACTATTGTTTTTCATACAAAGAATAACGGGATAAAAGTGATAAAAATTGATGAGGAATAGTGGGAGTAAAAATGGAGGCCTCATAAATAACACAATTGATCCCACAAAATATGATTGTATTAGCAAGTATAAAGTGAAAGATTTTTATATATGGATTTTATGGTTTCTGACATTTGCCTCAACCTTTTGTACTGTATCTGTTATGTCCATCTGTGCTAATTTTCTGCAAGTATGGACTTCCATTTAACATGTCTGCCAGTAAAAGATAATTCCAGGGTAGCAACTTGTTGTTGAATAATGTATTATTGCAGTTCACTGTGATACTACATGAGATAAGGTTGTTGGTTTTGTTTCAGCCTGTCTTATTGCTTTCACCTCTGTACACAAATGATACCTGGTTGTGTAAAACTAGAAAATGTAGTTTTGTCAGGGGTTGCTTTTTTGTTAGTTGGTTCGTAAACTTGTACAAGCATGTGTGTACCAAACACTTGGCTGTATTTTGTTGTTGTGGGAGCTTTAAATCTCTGTGTTTCAGGTTGATGAAAACGTGCCATTCAGCTAGCTATGCTGGTGACAGTAGTCTGTATTGAAAGGGCTTGCCCTTTTAAACATTTTTTCTTGGTTCATTCACTTACTTTGACATTATTTGTTAAAACATGTATAGTTTTCTTGGACTGTACTACCTCAAGTTTTATCTTTATTTGTGCTTTTCTTTGTCCTTTTGGATGGTACTTCTTTTAAAGTTTGAGTCAAAAGTGAAGCAGTTTACTTTCCAACGCGCCTTTTTGTTCTTTTTTTTTTGCAAACGATAACTATTTTGGGTATTGCCTCTTCTGTGTATTGCCCATTGTAGCTGTTATACTATTATATAAATTATATATATATATATATTTATATATATATATTTATATATATATCCTATATATATATATATATACTATATATATATATATATATTTTATTCCCGCAACATAGCCTGACTGGGGAAATGTTTTGATGCTGAGGTATAGCAACGTTTACAACCTGTTTTTGCTTGACCGTCATTATGTGATGATAGAGGATTTACACACATTGCTGTTAGTATGTAATCAGCTTTGCTTCTATTTTTCCCCTGTATTTCTTGACAGCCCTGTGCAAAAAATTGATGATAACCTGAATGTTTCGTAGATTTTTTTTTAAATGTGGTGAGCACACTCCACTGACACTTCGTACTACCCAAACGACTTTCTTTCCTGTCGGAAAAATGTGTGCACACTTTTTTTTTAAAACATACAGCTAATGTTGGCACTTACCCATTCAGGTGTCTGTGCTTTCTGGCTGTAAAGATTCACGGCCTGGAACTGAAATGCTTTGTCCTTCCTGTGTTTTGAATCTAGACTAGGAATGAACACAATCATTCTGGTAATATATGTTCAAAAGGTATGAGAAATCTAAAGCTAACGAAAAGTCAGTGGGTCTGTCTTTGTTATGTCACTGCTGGTCTGAGCATCGGGATAAAGCCTACTCACCCTTAGCAAAAACGAGAGGGCTGGAGTTAGGGGTTGGGTAGCCGGCTCGCAGCTGATAGAAAAAGGGGAAACGCAGATTTGACTTTGTACACAGGGCGTTCAAACCTTGAAAGAAATGTTCCACAAATCTGAAATTGTTTCCACAAATCTTTTAAAGGTTCTACATATCTGATGAATTTCTACCAATATCTTGGATATGTTCTACAATCTGCCAAAGGAAAATTTAAATACAAACAACAAAAACTTGACTCAAGGTTCTTTGTTCAGAGGTTCTGTTCATGATTGGACTGTTTAGTGTAGAGTGTTGTGCGCAAGATTACCTTGGCTACACATCTTCTGTCCGTATTTCTCATTGTCTCTCCTCACTCCCTCTATCTCTCTCTCCCTCCCTCTATCTTCCTCCCTCCCCCTTCTCCTCTCCCCTCTCACTCCCCATTCCTCTCTCTCTCTCTCTCCTCTCTCTCTCTCTCTGCTGCTGCACACTCTCTCTCTCTGCTGCTGCACACTCTCTCTCTCTCTGCTGCGCACAAGTTCTCGGGATGGACACCACATAGAAATCTCTCTCTCTCCCTCTCCCCGCTCTCTCTTTCTTCCCCCTAACCCCCCCCCCCCCCAATCACATTTCTTACATTGAAATTTGTACTTAATCAGTCTTACGCAAACACTCCGACAGGTGTGATGTATTCAATGCCTGTCAGAAATAAACATACAGCAGAAAGTACATAACATTTTATTTTCCAAAATGCATGCTTTGTGGCTGTCAATAAAATGCACCCAGGACAATCCCCCCTCTTTTATCTTTCTATCTATCTATCTATTTATCTATCTATCTACCTACCTACCTACCTAGGGCCTAGCGTCTCTCTCTCTCTTTTCCCCTCTCTCTCTCTCTCTCTCTCTCTCTCTCTCTCTCTCTCTCTCTCTGTGTTTTGCTTGTTGATATCCACTACCCACTATTTCGAACATTGTCCTGAAAGTTTCTTGAAAAATTCAAAGCACTTTGTAGATGATACATTGGTTTCTACAATGATAAAGTACTGATTCAATGGACCTGTGAATACTGCCGAACGTTTATGACAGGACATTCCAGAGGTTTTGTTTTTGTTTGGATTCTCTCCCTCTCTCTCTCTCCCTCTCTCTCTGCGTGCGCGCGTGTGCGTGAGTGCGAGCAAACGTACGTTTTTGTGTGTGTGTTTGTGTGTGTTGTGTGGTTTCACCCCCGCGTTTTTGTGTGTCAGTTGTGGTTGTTTTTTTAATGTCCTGGTGCCACGGGTTTTAGTCTTATACAAAACAGTTGCAGGTCTGCTGATTACGAAGAATAGAATGCAGCGATCCCTGCAGGCAGTACTTAGCATTTCACCCGGGCAAATAATTATAGGCAGGGACTTTAAGAATCATCTGTCAATCAGAAAAGATTGACACATGATAATTACGAGAACCATGTGAATTATCAACAAATCCACACACATACACAAAGTCAAGGGCTTGTATTGCATTGTATTGCCATGCATTGTGTTGTATTGTATTGCACTGTTGTATTGCATTACATTCTATTGCGTATACTGTATTTGCATTGTACTGTATTGCGTTGTGTTGTTTTGCATTATTGTATTGCATTGTGTGGTGGTGTTTTTTATTTATTTTTTATTGTATTGTATACCCTTTTCAGTCACGGCAAATGTATCTGCCTAAACTTTGGGCTACTCTCTCGGATCGGGGGAAAAGTACGTTCTCACATGAGCAGCACCAGCGATTAATAATATATTTTTTTTTAATCCTGCCTGGAGATATATTTCTTTTCCTATGTAATTGACTTGTTTTCTGCCAGGTAAAAAAACCTCTCTTGTTGTTTCGCTAAATGAATGCTGCTCACAGAAACTTGGCCTATTGTCTCATCCAAAAGACTAGCACCCAACCCTCCACTTAAGGTCTAGCAAATGGGAGGGAGGGAAGGGGAGAGTTCGGGTAGAGACAGGGATTAAACCTGCGACTGCTGGCTTTTTAGGTAGGGGAGGGGACTGGGGGGGGGGGGGGTAACTTCTAGACCATAGATCGATTTCTTGAATGAAAAAACCCCAGA